>JAODAL010049601.1:0-28048 GCA_025379985.1 Phyllomedusa bahiana | reverse complement strand
CTGAGACTTTGTGGAATCTGAAAGTCTGTTCACCTGGTTTCTGGGCATTTACTGGTTGCCCTCCATCGCTTCGCTATTTGAGGACTTTGCCTTGGCCCTGCACAGCTTGGTGCCTTTAATAAGATCTCTCACAATAGTCATCTATCCCCATTGTCTGTACCTGAGGGTGCCCTTGTGGTCGCACAAAGCAATGGATTTCATCATGAGTCCTTCCAATAATCTTTTGGCTGCACTGTTTTTTGGGTGGTAAGTTGACCTCTTCTCTAAGATGGCCTAATTTAGTCTCTTACCTGGCCTTCCCTTGGCTACTTCAAATGACTTCTTCATTTGTTATGCACATTTTTCCTTTGCAATGGTTATTCTGCAGCATATTTGTATCAGACTGGGAGTGCAGTTTAATTGAAGTTTTGGAAGTTCCTGTACTGTCAGTTACATGTAGCTAGACTTCTCTTCAGCTTATCATGCTCAATCCAACGGTTCTCAAATGGAATGTGAGTATAAGGTCTTGACTCGTACCTTTGCCAGTTTAGTTTATGTCTTGGACGCAAGTGATAGGGCAGATTTTACTACCTTTTTCATCAGTTAATAAAGTGCTAAGGTTAAATTATTGAGCATATTACAAATATAAATTCAACTTTGCAATAATTTTGTTAAACAGGAAATTTAATTTTGACGGTGGGTTAGCAAGTCAGAGCGCCAACCATGTACAAATATTTAATTGCTTTCAATTTTTTTATTTACATTGTTGGTGTGGAGTGTTGAAAACATACATAAAGTTTCACTGATTAAACCATTTAGTTTATAAGACTAATAAAAGACAGGCATCCCATCTAGCTCAGCCTATTGTCCTATTGTGTAGATTCAGTGGAAGTGCAAACAAAATCCCCACATGTGGTTAGAAGCAAATTGTCCTCTGTGTATCAACTCCGATTGGCAATAGGAATAAATCCCTGGATCAATGACCCTTTCTCACTATCACAAGATATATGTAGATGGTATATAGATGTAGCTATTCAAAAAAAATTCACAGTATCAAATATTGCCAACAGCTTAAATTATAACTTTTAATTCATTATCCTTTAATAAAATAGATCAGTTTTCAATTTCATGTCATCCTGGAGGCAGGTAGATGAGTACAAACATACATTTCAGTTAGCCAATTAACACCAAAAAGGTGAAAAAACATTGTGTGTGCACTTATGGTTACTTGTACTAGATCTGTTTGCTCAATTGAACCCGGTTCTCAATCCAGATAATTAAAATAAGTTAATTTAAATAAATCATATAAGACTGTAGAGGGGGGGGGGGGGTGGATAGCATGTAGGTGACCAGAAGTGCTGAGCAGGAGCTCCTCGGAGATTTGATCTTTCTATTCATAGAATCCATTAAAATTGGACCATAAAGCGCAACAAAAAGGCAACATATGGCTATGGACCTTCCCGGGGACCAGCGGGACTCCCTATTTCTCAATTTTTGTGCCCCTCTGAAGCATTTAATGGTGATGGTAAGGGCTCCTCTACCACGCCTCAGAGCTATGGGTTCTTCAGCCGCCGGGACCACCATCCCTGAGCCTACCCGCCGACCTCAGGACAGCCTGCTACCTCGACAGGCTCTGCTGTACCTGAAGAGGACGCCGGAGGACTTGCAGATGCGGAGACCGACATCACCACTCCGCGTGGAGGAGAAACTCAGGCGCCAAACTTCCAAACACCGGGCCAGCGCAGTGGTGTTAACACCCGGCAGATGTGGCCATGCGGGTGAGACGGCTGCCAACAGGTCAGTGCGGGTCAGGAACCCTCCTTCTTCTGCCAACGCACGATCCCTGGCCTCATCATGCTGCATGCACAGGGGAAGACTCTTCCAACTTCTTGGAGGTGAAACAGCGGGGCTCCGTTCATCTCACGTGCCTACTCGCACGCCCTACAGGGGGAGCATGGATCCACTCGACGCCTCGCTCAACTGGGCTGCTGAGGGGCCCACGGGACGCGGGGCGGTGGGTATGTGGCCCTTCCACCCACCCAATACAACCAGCTGGCTCTCCGGGTGGATAAAACTGACTGCGCTGTGATATATAGCGCCATCCCCTGGCATCTGGGACTCCACTTGTCTCCTCTGACCACCTGGGGACTCCGGGGCGGCCCTGGCCCCCTCCACCAGGTGGGGACCCAGTGTGAGACATGAGTGCCTCAGGGGGGTTATCACCTGCCCCATTTGATGCCTGCAGAGGACTTAGGAGCTATGAACCGCGGAAACAAAGCCTCCAAACTGGGGTCAGATCATACACAAACTCTGGGATACCCTGTATCAGACCTGATGGACTCCATTTTTCCCCATCTCACACCCCTCTCTGCAAGATGGCACTATGGGTATGGACTGGTTGGTTGCTCGATGGGCTTGGGGCGGGGGACAGGGCTCTGGGGGACAGAGAGACCTGGAATTTTTTTTTGTTCTTCATCTCTGGCACCCTGAACATTGCAGGCCTACCTGCCTCCATGACCCCGCCGGTCTCCTGGGGGTATCCAGGGCTCAGATGGTCAGCTTGCTCCAGTGCCAATGCCACTTGGATGTATATAGCCAGAACTCCTCTACATTGGCGGTGGGAAACAGTCCCCCTGCTCCTGGACGGGGACCAAAGTCCCAGCCACCTGCTCCACAGAGACCATCAGTGGTGGACCCCTCTCAGACTCTGGGTCTTCTGCCTCCTGAGGATGCAGCACATGCTTTGGCGGCGCATCCGGAGTTGCGTGCCCTCCTCTTCTTTCTACCATCCAAACAGGACTTGCAATTACTTGGACGGGGAGATGCAGCAAGCTTGGAGGGGAGGATGGAACTGCGCCCAGTCAAATCCAATGTTGCAGGGACCTTCATGTTCGGGTTTCCACAACTTGAAAAAATAGCCAAGAGTCGACTTCTAATCTTTTTTCCTCTCTTACAGTCCTCCTAATTGGGCCAGTTCCTCGCAAACATATCTTCAACTTACTTCTCACATGGATGACATTGGAAGATCCGAAGGAAGTCGTTGTGTATATCAATGTACAACTTGAGATTAGTGATGTTGAATTTGTGTCTTTAATGATATTTAATGATCGTATTAGTAGGGTCCCTATCCAATGGTTTTTTAGTCTTGTGTCTGCTAGTTGGACGTTCTATCTCAGAAAGTACGTTATTTATCCATATAACTATTGGCCCCACCCGTGTCGGCTGGTTTAAATGATGTGTCCTCAATGTATGCAGAGGTTCTCAGTGCTTGTTGTGTATTGTGTTGTGAGATTCAAACAATATTTAAGTTGTTCAGTAGTCATAATATGTTGATATGTCCTGTTGTACCAGATCCTAATTAAAGTCTCACGGAATGGTAGCAGATGTCGGTGGATTGAAGTTTTGTAGAGTGACGGTGAAATTTGAAAATTGACTTCTTTTCTGAATCTCCATTACAATGCTACAAGAGGGATAAAAATGTACGCGACAACCTCATTAGAGCTGACGTAGGCCCACTTAAAGCGAAGCACTAGAACAACAATTCTATCTACTCAACAGCCGTTTCTATACCTTCCTCCTTTAACCTTTGAGATCATCTCCTGGATTTTTATGTGGTATGTATTCACATCATTTCCCATTAATTCATAGTTTTATTCCGATGTTTTATTGATCAATCCACTTTTATTACCACCAGCATTTCATGGTGCCTTATGGCTCATCTTGTATTCGTCACTTACTTCTGCTTCCCCATATGGTAAGACATGTACCCACATTCTTTAGTCCTCCTTATGTGCTGTTCTATGCTACTTATATTTCTAACCTTTTCAGTTCCTCTTTATTTAACCTGGTTTCTACTATCCTCATACAATCTTATATTATCTCAATTTTCGTTACATTTTACAACCTCCTTCTAATCTTTTTTCTTTCTTTGATGTAATTTATTAATATGGTTCATATATTTATGTTTTTCTACACTGATGTAACTGAAAATGCATTTAACGCCGAATTCGTTAGTTATCTTTTTTTACATATTTGTCTACATTAACCGCCCTTCATTCGTTTATGCATTTGTCAGTATGATTTTAAACATCATTGTGCATTAATTCCTACATATGGTTAATTATATGCCCTCTATCTAATAATAAACTTGTGAAAATACTCAGATTATTATATTGGTGCTGACGTCGGTCTAATTCTTTAGTATTGTATTGGCTTATGGAATTTTCAACGAATGCACCCACCCCTTTATCCTTATCCCTAAGGTGGCGTGATTCATTTACTTTAACAATCACCCTCACCAACACACTGACTTCCTGGCTTTATAGGCCTAGGGAAAACCTTGGCTGGATATGTGGGGAGCAGTCATTCCCTTCCAAGGGACTGACTCCAGTGAATAGGCAGACCCTAAATACATACTGATGTAAGCTGTTTATGCTATTTTAATAACAACATGTCTGCAACCTAAGCTATGGAATATATTACCCGGCTTATTTCACCAAGGCCCTGAACCACGGTGACACATATCGGTCCTTGATCACCAGGCCTTGTGCCTTGTCACAGCTCTTACTAAGTAGAAAACAATGTTTGGCTTTGCACATCCAAAAAGTTTTTTGAAAAAAATGAGCATAGGTTGAAAACTGGTATGCAGCAAATTACATACACTTTCCAATATCGGTAGCACACATATCACTCTAAAGAAACTTCAGAAGGGAAACATTAGCATAGGAACCAACCTGCATTTGAGGTCCCCATTGATGATTGGGAGGTGGGCTGTACGCAGTTTTTGATCAAAAATGTGAACTAAGAACCTAAACATAATTTTTCATGTATCACTAAATAGCAGAAATGCTTTTTCACAATTCCTATGTGCTTTTTGATAGTTTCTTTAGCGGTTATATGGGTAGGGGTTGTGGCCAAATTGTAGCGTTACTGTCCACTATCCATCCTCCCTTCAATACAGTGACAGTTGGTCCTGTCACTTTGTAGAAAATGCACCCCAAAATATGATGTT
Source organism: Phyllomedusa bahiana (assembly GCA_025379985.1). NCBI lineage: Eukaryota > Metazoa > Chordata > Amphibia > Anura > Hylidae > Phyllomedusa > Phyllomedusa bahiana. Next base: position 23,058 of record JAODAL010049601.1, on the reverse strand, counting down.
TCCACCCTTGCTTAAAGGTTCTTAGAGTTTGTCACTTATTTTTCTTCCTTCCTCCAAATACCTCAAATGGAGTTGATGCCAAAAAGTTCTATTTTGGGCTCATCTGACCACCATGACCTTTTCCATTTTCACTCCCCTGGATCTTTCCAGATGGTCATTGGAAATTTCTGTACCGGTTACTACCCGGTGTTTGACCCTGGGCTTGTTTCATGTATTCTTGCTGGGTTTTCTGATTGTGGCTTTGAAGTTTAACGTCCGTTACCGGACCTGGTCAGTTGACACTGTGTTTTACCCTGAACGGCCCTGCACCTTAGCTGCATATGAGGCCGTCATCCAGTGATATGGGGTCTGCCTCTAGGGCAGCACGCCAAGTAGGCAAGGGACAGTAGGGATGGGGTGACTGTCATGGGACCACTGCACATCCTTATGACGGTGATGGGGGGGGGGGGGGGGGGGTGGGGGGGGGGGGGGGGTGGGGGGGGACACACTTTTTTTTTTCCACACTAGTCGTTGTATTAGCATACTCCTGTATTTTCCTATAAACTAATACATCACACTCTGTGTCGGTATGATAACGGATACTGCCGCGCATACATACTGGTTTCCTGACATGAAGACTTTGCTATACAGGCAACCATGAGGGTTTTCTTAGGCCCTAGGGCCGACTGTAATTGATCTTCTCCATGCTCTATTAGGTCACTGGGATTACCCTTTTATTATTGCATTCACAGTGATATGCTCAAGGAACGGAGCTGTTAACTACTGCTCCATTCCTAGTGCAGTTGTGGCACTGAGAGCGGCAAATAGAGATGGGCGTATCGATTCTAACGAAGTGGAATTCGTTTTTTAGCATTTCAGGGAAAACGTCGATTCTGAATGAAGTCTAATGTTTGGGGGTGTTTTCGCTGGGGAACGAAGCGTTTTTTAATTGAATAAAATGGCCTGCTGAGCACATGGCGTGACATGGGGGCAAAGAACTTCGGGAGGAAGAAAAAGGAACACCCTCAATGACATGTGCAGAGATGAAGCACAAATCTGAGGACACGGGGGGGATTGTGACATCACTGCACTATATAAGTCCGGACGCGATTGATGGCAGTTCACACTGCTCTCGCTGTGACCGTGATGCTGCTGCTGCAAGCAGCTTGAGATCTCACACAGAAGAAATAACTGTGACAATGCGTTTTTTTTTTGGGGGGGGTGGGTTCAAAGCTTTTTCTCTGTGACTGCTTCTCTGTCCGTTCTAATTTTGTTGTTGTGTGGGTATTGGAATTGAATGACCAGCGTGCATTCCAATTCAGCTGATGTTAGTACATTTTAATGCTATCTGGACAGTTCTGGGAGCTAATTTGTATATCCAAGGGGTTTTCTATGCCTGTTTTTGTGTTGTATTCAGTTTAAATAGATACAGCGTTTTTACTATCCATTAACAGTTAATTTTTTGGGAGCTCATTTCTTTTGCACGCTATTTATATCCAAGGGTTAATTAAGCATGTTTGTGCATATTGTTAGTCAGTAAAAGGAAACGGTGTTTTTCAACGCCAAAAGACGAAATTTTTCCTGGTGATTCCTTGTAGAATAATTTATATCCAAAGGTTAATTGAGCGTGTTTCTGTTTATTTTTTTTTGTTTTCAGCTATAAAAGAAACGGCGTTATTACAGCCACATCGAGGTTAATTTTTTTTGCTGCTCATTTCTTTTGCGCAATTTATATCCAAGGGTTACCCAAGTACTGTTAAGGTGGGTTCATTTGGAGTCAAATACAGGGTGTGTATTTTTCATATTCAGATATCTTCATTAAACAGAGTCTGTACATATTTGAAAACAATACAGTATGTCTGACTGAGAGGTGGCCAGGCTCTTCACATACGAGTGGCTGTGGCACAAACATTTCCTGGAGCATGCCAAGGTTGCTTGCAGCACAGTAAGGGGAAGTTTGCAGAAGTGGTCACTTGGTGAGGTCCAGAACTGCCGGTGTCATCTAGCGGCATGTGTTGACCCAGCAATACCCAACGGGTTCTTGATTGGTTGTATAGATCATCCCTTTCCTCCACAGATGACATCTTACAACCCCCAGCCAAGAGTCGGGTGGTGGGAACTGTCAGAACACAACATTTAGTTGACATGGATACAGGGTGCGGGTCTGCGAACATCACCTGTCCTCAACACACCTCTGTCCCATCCGGTGTCCCTCAGCCTGAGATCTTCTATTGTGGTATTGGGCATCAGCGCCACTATAAAGCGAGGATGAACAATTTGAGGAGGACAGGTCAGCAGCTACTTGGCTGCGTAAGAAATGGGGCCAATTTTAACCCTGCTTCTTTCAGTAGGCGGCAAAGTAGAGATTGTGGGAGTGGCATGGGAGATCATGTTGTGTGGGGTCAGCCTCGGCATACCAAGGACCGTTTGAGGAGCGACAGCAGTGTAGATCTAACAGATATCTCGTGATGATGTAGACCGAGCACATTGGGAGCCGTGAAGCATGGGTTAATCACGTTCAGGAGGGAAGGAGGGCGGGGGGGGGGGGGGGTCAGCTTGCGCGTCAGGCAGCGGCGCAGCCAGCAAGTGGGTTAGTTGTGGCCGTGAGTCAGAAGCGGCACGGACTGGTCAAAGAGTAAATGTAACACCGGGCATTTGCCTGGCGGGCCGCTGGGGTCCGGGCCGCAGTGCCGGCTCGGATCGCCCACCGAGGGGACTAGTGTTTCTCCCCGGCGGGCCCCGCGTCCCATCGCCGGTCTGTGGCGCGCTATAGGGGCTGCAATGGTTGCATCAGCAACGGACCACCTGTGGCAGGGGGACCGACAGACCCCTCGCTCTCTGATGCACGGCAGGGTCACCGACCCAGCATGCTGCCATCTTGGCTGCCGCTTGAAACCGCGCCGATGCATGCAGTCGGCTGAGGATGAACAGCCGGGATCTTTGATCCTGTCTGTTCAGTTCCCAGGAGGCCGCGGGGAAGGTGCGCGATGTGATGACGGCTGCCGCTCCGGGGAAGAGGACAGAAGAGGAAGGGTAAGACATGAGGTAAGTATTTTTTTTTTATCTTTTTTTTTAAAACTACTAGCCCTGTTACCTATATACAGCCATGTCTGCCTATATACCTGCCCATGTCTATATACTAGACTGCCTGCTAAATGAATGGCCCTGCCTGCCTACATACTGTCCCTACCTGGCTATTTAAAGGCCCTAACTGGCGTTTACTGGCACTACCTGGCTAATTAATGGGGGCAGCCCTACGCTACCTGGCTGTTTACTGGGGCAGCCTCCTAGCTACCTGGCTATGTTACTGCGGGCAGCCCTTGCTACTGGGCTAGTTTCTGGGGGCAGCCCCTAGCTACTGGCTTGGTATGGGCGGCAGCCCTAGCTATCATGGCTAGATACTGGGGGCAGCCTAGCTAAATGGCTAGTTATGGGGGCAGCCCTTAGCTTCCTGGCTAGTTGATGGGGGCGCCCTAGCTACATGGCTAGTTACTGGGGCAGCCCTTGCTACCTGGTAGTTACTGGGGGTAGACCTAGCTACCTGGCTAGTTACGGCGGGCAGCCCTAGCTAGTTACTGCGGGCAGCCCTTGCTACCTTGCTAGTTACTGGGGGCTGCCCTTGCTAGTTACTGGGGGCAGCTCTAGCTACCTGGCTAGTTACTGGGGGCAGCCCCAGCTAGTTACAGGGGTAGGCCCTGTCTACCTACCAAATGAGTGGAGGAAGGCCCTGTGTTCCTACCTAATGGAGGTCTACCTATTTACATGCCACTTATCTGACATTTTTTAATTTCTAATTTTTAGGGTCTAACATACGCTGTTTGGGAAATTGATAGGAAAGTGTTTGAAAAGAGAGGAGTCTAAGATGTATTTGTGGTAAATTCTACAGGGACGAGTAGTGACCACTAGAAGAAGACACTGTATGCTGTACCGGACAGAGAAAGAAATGGAAGGGAACGACTCATCAGGGAAGACCTCATGGAGCTTTGGGCCAGATGGAGAAGAAAAGGAGAAGAAGACAACTCCCATCAGAGATGACGTCTCCTGTGAGTTCCTGCTGTCAGGGGTGATTTTACTTCTATGTTGAATCAGTGCTGTATTCATGTGATGGTGACCTGACTACTGGGGATGTGATTGGTTGTAGGTTATGTTGGTGCTTATGTAGTGTCAGTGTGGGCTTGTCCCGGATTGTAAAGCAAGTGCACACCTGACTCTGTGATGAGGGGTTTCTCTGCACCACTTTTTCTTTCCTGCTTGTGTGTAGGCTTCTTTCACACGGAGCGGTTTTGGTGCATTTTTTTAAGCGCTTTTTGTGCAGAAATGTACAGCATTAACTACTCTGCCTTTCTGCACAAAAAAAATACATAAAAAATGCATCAAAAACGCGCCGTGTGAAAGCACCTTTATATTGTAGTTTATTTTAGAAAGTGGCGAGGTGCGAGAACAAGGGGAATATTTTAAGCGGATATTGTATGTGGGCTGGTGGGGGCTTTGTACCAGGGCTGATTTTTATTCCCAGTCTGGTCCTGGTCAGCAGGGTAGCAGCAGTGCGAGGTCGGGAGCCAAGCGGCCACGGGGTAGAAAACCCGCTTCGCAGGTCCAAGAAAGTAGCGGCACAGGGGCTCAGCGAGGCAGCGGCTGTAGTAGTCACTCAGTGCGGAGCGTTGGTGGTAAAATCAGCTACTCGGTGGTGTGGCAGTTCTTTTCTAAGACACCGGAGGAGCCGAATATGGGTATATGTAGAATCTGTGGGCAGAAAGTGAAGCGTGGCCAGGGAGCTAACGTTGGCACCACGGCCCTGCATCAGCACATCCAGCATCACCATCCGGTGGCCTGGGATAAACGTGGCTCAGATATGGTGGTCCATCCTGCTGCCGCAGCAACAGCATCACCTAGTTGTGAAAAGGTTCCTGAAGTCTTCCATCGATCTTTAGAAGATTCTGAAAATGGCCAGGAAACTGTGTATGCACTTTCAATCCATCCTACAAGCCAGGCACACCCTCATCGAGTTGGCAGTGCAGAACGGCGCCTCCCAACACACGCTGATATGCGATGTTTCACCCGGTTGGAATTCCAGCCTGCACATGTTGGACCCAACAGAATTAATACAGTGAAAGGCCATTAAACAATTTTTTGCTGATCGGATGACAGGAGTACTCCCCTGTGTTAACTTTGATTGTCAGCACATGGGCAGCTCATGCGTGTAATACCTGCGTTTTGCTGATGGGGCATTTGAGGGGGCCATGTTATTTGTCAGCGCCGGGCTACGGGGATGAAAACGCATTCCACTGCTTCATGTCCTGGAACGACAAAAAAAACTGCCCTGGCAGGGGATGGGACGTGGCACACATCCGCGGCCACAGATTTCTTGGGGACTAAAATGGGGGAGGGGGAAGGGGAATTGGGAGCACAACATTGCCCTGGTGAAATGAGGTTTTTTCTACCCAGGTGACAGGAGCGGAGACAGGAGCAGCTGAAAGGAGGTAGATGGAGATGGGAAGACAGGCAATGACCCCAAGCACCGGGGGCATATAAGTGGAGATGGCGGGAGCCCCGGGAGTCACTTGTGCAATGGCCCGAGATGCTGTTTGCCTGGCTAGTGACAGCCGAATATAAAAATTTGGCAGGGGGTACCTGGCTCTCCCCCCTATGGACCCTCGCTACCCGGGCCAAAATGGAGCCTTTTTTTCCAAACTGCTTAAAAGGAGGACAAACTCAAATATATAGAGAAATTCCCCCAGTAGTTTTCCCTGCCCATTTTGCATGTCATCCTCTGACAGGGCTCCGGGGGTTTCCTAGCAACCCCGTACCACTGCCCCCCCGGGTGCTGTGGGAAGGTGGGGGGGGTAGGGGCAGTACCACTCCATCAAGCAACCTTGTCTGGAGTCCTATGACAGCTCCTTTTACCCCTTGTAGGAGGGGCCGCCCGCAGAGCGGACCTGGACAGACCTGAAAACAGGTGGTGGCCCCACTTGGACAGCATTCGCCACCCCCGTTAAAAGATCCCCTGGGGTACTGGGCAAATTTATGTTGGGGGGCAATTTGGGGTTTGCAGTGGAGAAACTGTCCTGCCCGGGAAATAGTGTGGCACAGAGCGGGTGTTCGGTCGGCGGGGGGAAATTACCCCCAAGGAGAACCCCTTGCCACGGAAATTTTGGAACCCTGACCTTTTTCAAGATGAACAAGCTGGATGGGCCCAGTTTTCCCACACCCCAAAAGCCTTTGGGGGTCAGATTACATCACCATGACGCCTCACCAAAACTTTGAGAAATGGTCTGGCTTAAAACACCTGCCCACCCATATTCTGATGCCGCCACCCCCCTGATGCCACACATTTTTCTCCATTTTTCCCCATCTGCCTACCACCATCTTTACCAGGACTGGTTTTGCCACCCACCTCCACACTCTTCATTGTGCCACTCTATGCCCTCACTGCTGCTGCAGCTTTTTTTGCTGCCGGGACCTCCACACGTTCATTGTGTCACTCTCTGACCTATGCTGTGCTGCCGTGCCCCTCCAACTCTGTCATTGTCCACCGTGGCCTACCCTGTTTTTGCCACCCCCAGAATTTTATTGTGCCAGGGTCTGACCTAAAATGCTGTGCTGGGGGTTTTTGCCAGACCAAACCCCAACTTGTCATTGTCCCCCTCCTACCTCATGTGTTTCCCTGCCGTCACCTCACCTCTGTCATTGGCCACTCTGGCCTACTCCTTTTTTTCCCCCCTCCAAAATTTGTCAAGGGCCACTCTCCCTCATCTGCGTTTTTGATACTCATTAAACACTGATCATTGTGCCACTTTGTGGGCTCCTAGTTGCTCCCACCTCCAAAATTTTGTCTTTTGTCCCACTCTGTGGCCTACTCATCGTTTCCCAAGTGACCGGTCTCACTGAACACTGGGGTTTTCCTAATGCTGTTTCCACCCCACGTAGTGACCCAGCACTGAAGATTTCTTTTTTCCTTTTTTTGCTGTATTCTGTCAAAAATGTTTCAGTCAGAAAAAATCATAAATTGCTTAAAGTATTCTCTGGTCGCCCTCTGCTTTTTGGGTTCCTTGTTATAACTTTTGCCTATGTAAAACATGATATCTGCGATTGGCTGCATAACCTTCGTTCAAAATGATGCAATGCTCTTGCATGTGCCCCCCCCCTGTACCATGCCAAAACCAATGGCGGGCCCAGAGGCATTTGGGCTTTAGAGTTAGTTAGTTATCCTCTCCTCCATCGGGAGGGTGCGGGGTCTCCGGCAAGTCAATTTTGTGTGTTGCTCCCTGGTCACCTCAGCCATTCTGCTGGGCCCCTAGCCTACCTAAAACCCTGTCCTTAAAACTCCTCCACCAAAAGGGACTCACACAGGATCTCCAGTGCATCGGGAGGGGCAAGCCAGTCAAAACCTTCGTCAACCGTCGGGGAATAGAGGTCCCCACCAGGGGTCTATCTTTCCTGGCTTTAAAGTCAGGATCCACGCCTTTTCATCGTAAACGCGTGCCGAAAGCTTCATCTGTCTCAAATCCGATATTCAGAATCAGAGGTCCTTCAAACCAGGTTTTTTCTCAAACCTGTCCCCTTGGGTAAGAATCCACTCTTCGGTAAGGTCTGTAATCAGTTATTTTTTAAAATAATACTACCCCCAGATTCAAGTTCCAAGTCTGACACATACCAGAGACTTTGTTCATTATCAAGCTCCGCTATTACATCATACTCAAGTTAATCTTGTTACTGCACAATTTTATTGTATTCCTGGTTGCCCCGAGAAAAGGGGCTAACTATTTTTTGCTCAAATAAATGCAACTACCATTGTTTCCAAACCCCTGGCATTGGTCTCTAGTGTTGGTGTCTTGACTAGGGACAACGAAGAATTTTTGGTACTCGGGTCCCGGGGGAAAGTTAGCCACCATATTACCCTCGTGCCATACACTGTTATCGTAAAAACAACCATCTTAAGGCCCCCCCAGGTTCCGAGTATCCCAAAGGAAAAAAAAAAAGGGGCGCCCGAACAGGATAGAGCTTTTGCACTAAAAGTCCCGAGGTACCCTGCCTAGCAGCGAAAGTGAAAGAGAATTTTTTTTTTTTAAAGTGACGGCACCTATTTTTTTTTTTTTTTGGGGAGGACATTACACCCAATTCTTTCACAAATGTCTACAGAAATCCCCCATTACTCCGGCCCCCTAGTAGTCCTTCTATTTTCATCTGTAATGTTTTGCACCCCCAAACTGTTGCTATTGACAACGTTCCTCACCTAATTTGAATGGAGTACCTTTTCTTTTTTGGGAAACTTCATTTCCCCAAGCTATAGGGGAGAACCACACACACTACTATTTCAGGAAAAAATTTCACCACGCTCGAACTTGTCTCGCTTTCCACTGCTCAGCGGGTCAGCTACTTTTTGGGCCCAAACTCAAAGGGGTCCGCTGTAGAGGAATTCTTCATGGCCGCTACTGAGAAACCCACGTCAAACAAACCCTTGATGCCAGAAAAAATTTGAGGTACAGTCCCCAACCAAAATCCCCTTAAAGTTCTACAACAATGACAGAAAGCAGATAGAGTCCGGGAATATGCTTTAGCACTTCAATCCGCCTACGGGGCCCTAACAGGTTGACCCTTTTGATCCTTCACTGCTGAGAGCAAAAATTACGACGCTTCATTGAAGGGGGCTCTAGAATGGCACAAAGTCAACTACGCATTTTTATCCCACAGAATCCCAGTAGCCATTTCAAATTTCAAAGCCTAGCATGCAGTAAGGGGACTGACTCTTTTTGTCCCACACTTTCCTTCTCATTTTCCCCAGACCGGTGGGGGAATCCCTAGTATTCCCATCTACCCCCTTTCCTACAACGCCCAAAGCACACAGACCACTACACCTGCCCCCCACTCTGCCCACACCTGATCCCCTTGCCAATTTTTGACCACTCTGCCAATTTCAAAAAGAGTTAAAAGGGCACCTACACCATCCTCACATATCATCGAAGAAACTGTAACTTCAGACCTGGTATGACCGTCCAAACCCCTGAAGGCCCCCCCCCTCAAAGATTTCTTCACGAAAAGACCTTACTGTACTTCGTAGACGTAGGACACCACCGCTTTCGATGCTTCCATTAAAGGGGCTACCCCTAGCCCAAGGGGCCTCACTCGGAGGTAGAAACACGGGCCCCGGGGAACCGCAATGGTTCTAAAGGGTTCCTTTCCCCCCCTTTCCCGCATGAAACCAAACTGGATAACAAGGTACCTCTTGAAGCCCTTTGGGGATACAGCTCTCAATTACCCGTCCCCCGCACTTTTTGAAAAAACATTGGGTCCTGAGTTTATGTCGGGGGGAAATCCAAATTAAAATTTTTTTGCGGGAAATGCCAAACCCATCGAAAAACTGGCTACTGGACCTACGTACGATGGGACCGTAAATTGCATAGGCAAGTTGTGATAGTTACAGAGGTTGGGAGATAGCATACTGTTTTTAGGTATGAACTCATCGTCAGTTTTTACTGAAGTTTTACATGCTTTAAATGCTTCCTTCCCCCATGCTTCCTCCCACTTGGGCAAACATAAGAAGACTACAAAGCGCTCGTACTCAACAAATTTTTAATGATCGTGGAGAGATTTCCGTGCCCCGCACAAGATCCGTTTTAAATTGTTTTCCCAGCCAACAGTGAAACCCTTATCTGGTCAGATTTTTTGCCCCGGGGACAGACAATGACGACTACAACTCTGCTTGACTCCATTGAAATTGATGGGCCCACCTCTTGTCAAAACAGCTAGGAGCATCAACCGTCTCAATGGGCAGGTTCCCGTACGCCTTGTAAACCCAGTGACTCCCCCAGCGAGCTTCACAATTACCCCTGTCGCGATGCTCACCAGCTCGATCCGGAGGTGTCTTGAGTGAAGGACACCTTACCAAAGTCTAAGAGCTTCCCGAAAGACCCGACAAAAACATACCTCTGGGGGGGATGAACTCCATTGGGGATTCAATACCCCCCCCGAGCAAGTCAATGGATTTCGCAAATTACAAAACACCATAAGCATTCATAAACTTCTCTGATTTTGGCAAAACCAACCTCATTCACCAGATAGCATGGCAATACCGCCCCTATCAGCGGAAAAAAACTCATTAAGGAAATGAAGGACACCAAAGGGGATACAAGAAACCCAAATCCATGGGGGCCCCCCATAGTCCCTTGGAAAAAGAAGGTGGGGAAAATACGCTTTTTCTTGATTACAGGAAATTAACGGCATCACACACAAAGATCCTACCCACTTCCCCGTATCAGGAATCTATCGCGCTCGGCACCGCTGCCTACTTCTTAAAAATAACCTCACAAGTGGATACTGCAATACCAAAGGGCCCCGAGGACAGAGAAAAGACAGCATTTCAACCCATGGGAAACCCAGGTTCACAAGCATGCCATTTGGGTTTTTAACCCCCGCTACCCTTCCCGCGCTTTATGGGAAAGAGCCCCGGTCATGTTTTAAATTTTCCAAAAATGTCCTGCTCAAACTGGACATGGATTGTCTACCCACCACGAAGACCACATCAACATTTGGGGGAAGGTTCCAGGTCCTGATAGACCATGGCCCCAAAAATCAAAACCCTCTAAGGCCACCTCTCAAGCCCCGAGTAAACTACTTGGGAATGTCGTGAGGGAAGGAATACAGCCTGACCCCCAGAAAGTCCAGTGTGGAAAATTGGGACACTCCTAAAACATTAAAGGGAAATAAAAGTTTTTTTGGATTTGCCGGGTATTACCGCCGATTCAAAACCCCCTTTTACAAATAGCGAAACCCCTTACCGAACAAATTTTGGTTTTTCCCCGGAGCACTATGACCGAAGATTTTGTTGAGTGGGTTGACCCCTCAAGAAAAAAGCATTTTAAACCCTAAAAAACCCTTTCTGACACGCTTCCAATCTTTCCACCCTGATTATAACCCTCCCTTTTTTCTAACAGGAGCAAGTTTCTTAGGCCTAGGAGCATCCCCGTGCAAGTTCAAGACAACCAAGAAAGGGGTTATTCCCAGCCCCCAACCTAGGGGGGCGGGAAAAAATACCACAACTAAGCTCGTTCAAGCTAAAACCCAGCACCGGTGGGCCTCACCGAGAAGTTTAAATTACCTCACCTACACCATTCACCCCCATACACACAACAAACCCTAGCACACCTCAATACCGCACGGCTTGGTGCCTTGACAAAAGTTGGGCATCCAATGGCCACTTTAACTTCGAGATCAAAAAACCAAGTGGCAAGACAAACTGAAGCTGACTCGTTTTTTCCCCCCTACCAAAGTGAGGGCCACCAGAGGGAAACACGGGAAACTGGAAAAAGCCTCCCTTTTATCAAGATTGCTACGCAGAACAAAACACTGCCCCTAAACCTGATAAGAGCCCCCAATTAAGCAGATCCCATCAAACTTATCCCGATGGCAAACTACCAAGATGGTCCAGAGTTCTTGGAGAAATCTAGACACCTTCCCCACTGGAAATCCCGCGAGGTTTAGGAAACCTACCCTGATGGAACTACGACGTCTCTGGGGACAAAGGAAAAGACTCTTTCTTAACAAAGGCCTAATCTGAGAAACTCCCCTGGGTCCCCGTTTCAGGTGAGAGACGCCACCAGTCATTTCCCCAAAACTGATGCTAAATATTTCGACCCTATCATGCCATTTTGCCATTTCGGTGTCTAAAGACCGAAGCAACCACCGCCCAAAATTTTTTGGGTCGGCAAAATCGCATTAGAACTGTGTAAAGATGCCCCGCCCGCAACATATCCGCCGGGGAAAAAGGAACAGAGCACCTTTTCCCCATTTTCTTCGAAGGGCCCAAAACCCAATTGTTGCCCTAGACCATGTGAAATTGGCTCCAACAAGATCTGGATATACATACGCCCTAACATGGTCGAAAACTCTCCAATTGGGGATTTTTTTACCGGAGACTTAATCCGTATACAGCCTCATCTTCCCACAGGGGGTACGGAAACACTTTGGGTCCCAGAGTCCGTTTAACAAACCGGGGTCCGCTTTGAAACCCCGCTCTTCCAAAAACTTTGCCCACCATGAATGTAAAAATTCGCACTACAGCATACCACCCTCAAGGAAGGCCCCAGCGAGAAAATCAACCAAGGTTTATCAACAGGAGAAACACTTCTACCTAGAAATAGAATGGGCCCAGTTGTAACAGATGGTTTTAATCTACAATAACACCCCCACTGTTCCATGCTATTCACCATTCTCTTTATGTCGGACGTCAAGGGCAACTCCCACAAGACCTTCTTTGGGGGACAAGTCCCGACCCATAAAACCCCCTTGCCTAATACAGATTTGGGGACAAGACCACCCAAAAAGGATCCCAAAATGCCCCCCGAAATTGTTGACAAAGGGTGGAAAGCTCGCAAAAACAAAAGGCTCATACACCAAAGAGCGAATGCCATCCCCTAAAGTGGGAGACAAATTTGGTTCAAGAAATATCACCGCTCAGACAAGTTGGACGTCTATGGGGGAAACCCGAACCGTACACAGTGACTTCCCTACCTTACCCTGAATCTGATTGTATGAAGTCAAAAGCCCGGGGTGGCACCTCAACTGTACACCGAAGGGTTTAAAATTATGTACCAGAGAAATACCCAAGCTTTCAACACCCTTTTCCCCCCACCTTCAAGTATACACCCAGTCCAGTTCTCCGCCCAAGAGAACCCTCCTTTGAGGACACCTTGAGAGTTACACCGTTTTCATACCAGCGGGTACCAAGTAGACATATGCCTGTTTCCCTTCACCCCGCCGGGACCGGGGAGGCCAAAGGGATGACCCCCTGGGCGCCTACCTCAGCCCATCCCCAAGGGGGGCGGCAGGGCCCCCCCCCCGGGCTCCAGGCCCCCTGCCGTGGGCCTGAAGCGCCGGGGGGGGCTCTGTGACCGTTCTGCGGGGCAGAGAGCAAGGCTCCCTGCCCCCAGACAGTGTCGGGCCCCTCCCCGAGCAAAACGCTGGAACCCCGGGGAGCTGCAGGGGCCGACACAGCGGGGCCCCCGGGTCCTCATAGCCTAGGACCCCTGCGGCCCCGTGCGGCTCAGTGGGGAGCGTCGCAATGAAAATTTGATGTCATCTGACCTGCCTCTCCCGGGGCAAAGCGCTCACAGGCCTTCGCCCGGGGAGCTGCCGGAGGAGCCCCGGCGTTGGGGGGCGGGCCCGAAAAAGGAAAGCGCGCGGTCCGGGAAGGGGGTAAGTATAAATGTTTTTTTGTTTTTAAAGTGCCGGGCCGGGGGGCCCCCTTTTATTCGCCTGCGGCCCCCCTATATCCCCCCTTTGGGCCCCTATAATCCCCTGCCTCCCCCCCCCCTATATTCTGCCTGCGGCCCCCAAAAAAATTTTTCCCCCTGCGGCCCCCCTATATTCCCGCCTGCGGCCCCCTAAAATTTCCCCTGCCTGCGGCCCCCTTTTAAAAACCTCCCTTTGCGGCCCCCTAAATGCCTGCCTGTGGCCCCCAAAATTTCCCTCCCTTTCGGCCCCCTTTTTCGGCCTTTCCCCCCCTATACCCCGGGCCTGCGGGCCCCTAAAATTTGCCTGCCGGGCGGCCCCCAAATATTCTCCCCTTGGGCCCCCCTAAAAATCCCCCCTTTGCGGCCCCTATAATCCCTGCCTGCGTCCCCCTATAATCCCTCCCCTCCCCGGCCCCCCTATAATCCCGGGCCTGGTCCCCCCATAAGCCTGTCGAGCCCCCATGGGCCCGCCCCTGTCCCCCCTATATCCCCCCTGCGGCCCCTAAAATTTGCCTCCCTGTGGCCCCCTATATTTGCCTGGGGCCCCCCAAAACCCTGCCTGTGGCCCCCTATTTTTCCCGCCTCCCACCCCCTATAATCCCTGCCGTGGCCCCCTATTTTTCCGCCTGGGGGGGCCCCCAAAACCCCTTTCCCTGTGGCCCCCTATATCCCCGCCGCGGCCCCTTTAAAATGCCTCCCTTTGTGGCCCCCTTTTATTCTCCCCTGGGGGCCCCCAAAGCCAGTCGGGGGGCCCCCCAAAATTTTCCCCCTCGGGCCCCTAAAAGGGCCTCCCGGGGGCCCCCTTTATTCTGCCCTGGGGCCCCCAAAAACGCCTGCCTTTTGGCCCCCCTAAAATTCGCCTCCCGGGCCCCTAAATCCCTGCCTGCCCCCCCCTTTAATACCTGCCTGGGGGCCCCCCAAAAAATGCCGGGCCGGGTTTGCCCCCAAACCCTTGCCTAAAGGCCCCCATACGCCTTTCTGTGGCCCCCTATTTTCCCCGCCTGCGGCCCCTAAAATCCCTCCTGGGGCCCCCCTATTTTCCCTTCCTGTGGCCCCCCAAAAACCCCCTGCCTGGGGCCCCCCCTATACCCCCGCCTGGGGCCCCCCATAAATCCCTCCCTTTTTGGGCCCCCCTATATTCTGCCTGTGGCCCCCATACGCCTTGCCTGGGGGGCCCCCTATAATGCCTGCCCCGCGGCCCCCAAATTTTCTCCCGGGCGGCCCCCATACCCTGCCTGCGGGCCCCCTTTTAATTTCCCTTTCCTCCCGGCCCCCTATATCCGCCTGGGGCCCCTTAAATTTTGCCTGCCCCCCCCGTGCCCCCCCTATAATGCCTTTGCCTGCGTCCCCCTATTTTTCTGCCTGTGGCCCCCCATACGCCTCCCTGGGGGCCCCCTTTAAATAATCTTACATCCCAAACTTTTCCCGTTTTTGGCGGGGGGGTCCCGCTTTTTTGGGGTTCCCCTCCGCCCCCCCCCGGGGGATTGGGGCTTTCCCTCCCGCCCCCATTGCCCAAAAAGGCCTTTTTAAAAAACCCGCGGAAAAATAGCGCTGGTCCCCGGCCCCACCCCCCCCCTTGCCTCCCCCCCCCCGGCCGCGGTTAGGACCGGCCCCAAAAAAAAAAAAAAAAAAAAAAAAGGGGGGGTTAGGGGGGTTTTTGCGCCGGGCCCCTTCCCCCACCCCCAGGGCCCCGCTCACCCGGGCCCCGCGGTCTAAACGGGGCGGGGAGGAGGGGGAGGGATCGCTCCCCTCCCCCCCCTCCTCCCCCCCCTTTTTAATGAAACGGCCCCGGGCCGGGGGGTGGGGGGGTAAACCGGGGGTTAAATTTACAAAGGGGCCTTCCGGGGGGGGGGGCGGGGGGGGGCCCAAGGGGGGGAAGGGGGGGGAACGCGGGGGGGGCCCTTCCCAGGGGGGTGACCGGCACCGGCGGGGGGGCTTTCCTTCCCCTGTCGCCGTCCTCCGAGGGGGGGAATCCCTTGGGGGGGGGAGGCTTGCCCCCCACCCCCCCGGGGGGCCAAGGGGCCCCTTTGGTTTAAGGTAAGGGGAAATTTTTTATTTTATTTTTTATTAGTTTTGGGGGGGCTCAAACCGGGCTAACAGAGAGGGCAACTACCTTGCAACAATGGGGGCCCAACCTGGCAAAAAAGGGGGCATCCCCTGGCAAACAATGGGGCAACTACCTGGAAAACCAAAGGGGGAATTTCCTGGCTAACAAGGGGGGGCACTACCGGGCTAACGGGAAGGGGGGGAAACTACCTGGCAACAGAGGGGGAAATACCGGGGAAAAAAGGGGGGCATTTACCTGGCTAACAGAGGGGGGGCATACCTGGCTAAAAATTGGGGGACTCCCTTGGAAACCCGGGGAGGGGGCACTACCGGGGGCCAAAAAAGGGGGGCACTCCCCTGGCAACAGAGGGGCACTACCTGGCTAACAATGGGGGCATTCCCGGGCAACAGTTTGGGCCCCACCTGGAAACCCAAGGGGGCACTACCTGGCAAAACAGAGGGGAGGCATTTCCTGGCAAACGGGGTGGGGGCACTCCCTTTGGCTAACAGATGGGGCACTACCTGGCTAACAATGGGGGCACTCCCTGGCAACAAGGGGGGGCCCTACCTGGCAACAGTTTGGGGGCACTACCTGGCTAACAGAGGGGGGCATTTACCTGGAAACCATAGGGGGATTTCGGGCTAACAGAGGGGGGCCACTACCTGGTAACGGGATGGGGGCACTACCGGGAAACCCCAAAGGGGGAAATCCCTGCAAACGGGAAGGGGGAAACTCCCTTTTAAACCCAAAGGGGGCACTACCGGGCAAACAATGGGGGGCGACTACCGGGGCTAACAGATGGGGGAAATACCTGGCAACGGGGGGGGCATTTCCGGGGCAAAAAAGGGGGGGCACTCCCTGGCAAAGAGGGGGCACTACCTGGTTTAACAGATGGGGGCACACCATGGCAACCCAAAAGGGGGCCCCTTACCGGGCTAACAAAAGGGGGGCATTTCCCTTTGGCTAAACAGTTTGGGGGCATTTCCCCTGGCAAACCCGTTTTGGGGGCATTTCCCTGGCAACAGAGGGGACATCTACCTGGCAACAGGGGGGGCACGTCCTGGCCAACAGGGGGGAACCCAAACCGGGCAACGGGGGGGGGACTTTCTCCCCGGGCCAAAAAAAAGGGGGGGCACTCCCCGGGCCAAACAAAGGGGGGCACTCCCGGGCTAAAAAGGGGGGCCCAACTCCCCGGTTTAAAGTGGGGGAAACTCCCTTTCCCAAAAGAGGGGGCCAAAACCTGGCAACAATGTGGCCACAACCGGGCAAAAGGGGGGCCACTCCCTGGCTAACAATGGGGGCACTACCTGGCTAACAATGGGGCATTACCTGGCAACAGAGGGGGAAACTCCCTTGGCAACCAGAGGGGGCATCCCGGGGGCAACCAATGGGGGCACTCCCCGGGCAACCAATGGGGGGCACTACTTGGCAAAAATTTGGGGGCACCTACTGGCTAATTTTTTGGGGGCCCCTACGGGCCCTAAAAAAAGGGGGGCAACCCTACCTGGCTCCCAAATTTTGGCTCTACCTGGCTAAGGGGGGCATTATTTGGGCACAAGGGGGCTTCAAACCGGGCCGTAAGGGGCATTTACCTTTTTTAATGGGGGGTACTACCGGGGCCATAAGGGATCTACCGGCTTTTTTTCCCCAAACCCGTTATGCATTTAGGGGGGGGGGGGGTGGCTTTTTGAAGGGGCGTGGCATACCGCAAAGATGGGGTGTCCATGCAAATTTTGCCGCGGGCGCTACGCGCGCCCCCACTAAAAATCCCCTGCTTTTTTCTTTTCAAAAGTTGGAAAATATCTTTTAATGCCTCCTGGTCCCCCTTTTAATGCCTGCCGTGGCCCCGTACCCCTCCTGTGGCCCCATACGGCTGCCTGTGGCCCCCATACGGCTGCTGTGGCCCTATACGGCGCTTGGGGCCCCTATATCCCTGCCTGGGGCCCCCCCATACGCCTGCCTGGCCCCATAGCTCCCTGTACCCCCATACCCCCTGCCTAAACCCCCTCTTTTATTTGCCTGAGCCCCCTAGCTTTTTCCTGCCTGATTCCCCCTTTAATTTATTACCAACCTGTCAAAGGGAAAATATCTATATCCTGCCTGACTAAGGGGACTTTTCCCTTTAAAATTTAAGGGAGTTACTGGAAAGGGGAGGAATCTAAGATATTTGTGTCCAAACCCTAGGACAGTCTTGGCCGGGGAGAATAGCATAAGGTTTAAAACCGGATGGAAAAAAGAAAGGGGAAAAGTGAACAGTGATCAGAAAAGAGTCTCGGTGAGTCACTAAAGAAATGCAGTGAAATCACTTATATGTCTGCAGGTCTACATACAACTAGTACTACCACTATATGGTCACTGTATGGCGGTAATATATGTAACAGGGGCCTGTTTCCGGGTGTACATGTGGGGGGGGTTGCGTTCGGTAGGGTCTGGCAGAATTAGTTGAGCCTTAAGTAGTAATAGTTTTGGGTCTT
This sequence comes from Phyllomedusa bahiana, assembly GCA_025379985.1. Classification (NCBI taxonomy): domain Eukaryota; kingdom Metazoa; phylum Chordata; class Amphibia; order Anura; family Hylidae; genus Phyllomedusa; species Phyllomedusa bahiana. The sequence continues at coordinate 5,329 of JAODAL010049601.1, read as the reverse complement.
GGTTTTGTAGGGGGTTTTTTAGTAACAATCATTGTCTGGGTTTGTTTGCTCCCCGTATGGTGGTTATTTTGTGCGTTTTTAGGGGGAATTTCCTGTCATACGGAGGGAAGCGTTTTGAAAAACAAATTTGTCCCGGGCTTTTATTTTTTATTGTGCAGCGACTGCTGAGGGGGGAAAGGGGGGCTTGTGGGATACGCAGAAAATTATGCAGGACCTGGGGCGGGTTTGGAGGGAATTAGTGTGTGTGTGTGGGGGGGGGTTTTTTTTGTTTGAGGGGCGAGGGGGGGGGGGCGCGCCATTGGCTGTACTCGTTTTAGGGCCCCCAAAAACCCTTGTCCCGGCCCGGGTTCCCACCCCTAATGCTGCTCTCACTTCCTCCCCGCCTCCATCGGAATTCCCAACTGTTTCATTAAAGCAGTGGTAAAAGAGAGCATCCCCCCAAAAGATTGAGCGTAAACCAAAAGGGAAACACCCCCTACGTACAGAGAGTGAAATCTTACTGTATGATATATATATTCCTTTTTACAATGTTTGCCATATTATTTTTTGCTGTATATTTGTTTCGCCTTAGTTAGTTAGTTAGATAACTATTCCATGTAACGTTTAAGCCTCACCCCTGGTCTAAAACCCAAGCACCTTAGTCATATACCCAGCCTTGGCTAGAGGACATTGCCTTTTATTTCCTGGGCCCTGCCACAAGCTTGTGATGACGATGGTTCTAATTGCCCACAGAGAACTCTCTTGCTCCCAAAGGCATACCCAGTTATTCAAATTTTGGTTTTTAACATGGTTATTTGCACTTATTGTTTTAACCCCCGTGTTGTGTTTTTTTTTATTAGCCTAAGTCATGTTTTTTAGGGCAGTCGCCCGGGACGGCTTCTTTTCAGAGGGAGATTGTAGTACCACACTGAAGATTTCTTTGTTCCATATTTTGCTGTATTTTTGTCAAATGTTTTCAGTGCAGAAAAGAAATAAAATTGGTCTAAAAGTATTCTCTAGGTCCCCCCTTTCGTTTGGTTTTTCCTTTTATAACATTTGCCCCATGTATAACTGTATATCCTGAATTGGGCATAACCTTTTGTTCAAAATGATGCAATAGCTTTGAAATGTACCCCTTGTCCATGCCAACAAAACGGTTTGGCCCGAGGCAGTTTTGGGAGTTAGTTATCTCTGCTCCTCCATGGGGGTGTGGAGGCTCCGGAAATTTAAGGTGTGTGTTGTCCCCGGCTCACCTCAGCCCATTTCTAGACCCCCAGCCTACTCAAACCTGTCCTTAAATTTTTTCCACCACCCAAGGGACTACACAGGATCTCCGTGTATCGGAGGGGGCAAGCCAGTCAGAAAACCCTTTTTCCCACCGTTTGGAATAGAGGGTCTCCCACCAGCGGTCATAGTCTTCTCCTGGCTTTCAAGTCAGAGATCCACGCACTTCTCATGCGTCAACGCGGTGCGGAAGTAGCTTCAGTCCTGTCCCCAAATCCGAGTATTCAAAGAATTAGAGGTCCTTCAAACCAGTCCTTTTTTCTCAAAGCCTGTGCCCTTTGGGGTTAAGAATCCACTCTTCAGGAATAAGGTCTGTAATCAGTTATCTTTCTAAAGTAATACTACTCCCAGCATCTCAAGTTACCAGAGTCTGACACATACTCAGAGACTGTTGTATCATTATCAAAGCTGCCGCTATTACATCATACTCAAGTCAAGTCATTGTTTACTGCATCAAAAGTTTTGTATTCCTGGTTGCATCCAGAGACAAGGGCTCAACTAGTTATTGCTGCAAAAAATGCAACTACCGTTGTTTCCGAACCCTGGCATTGGTCGTCTAGTGATTGGTGTCTTGACTAGGGACAACGAAAATTTTTTGGGTACTCAGGTCCCTGGGGAAGTTAGCCACCATATTACCCTCGTGCCATACACCGTTACCCGTGACAACAACCATCTTAAAGGGGCCACCCCAGGGTTCCGAGTATGCCATCACCACTCTATGATGTTGCCCCTATGTTTGGTTTTCCCCTTCTATTCACCTCTCACAAGTAATGGGAAGGATCAGGAGTGTCTAGCCAATAGCAGGAGTGGATACAGAACACAGAAGACATGCAAATATCCCATTTACTGGTCATCTCTGTTTTGGATCAACTCCTGTCTGTTTTTGGCCTTAGTAATACTGATGTATTATTGACCGATTGAAAGCGGACACTGACGGATGAAAGGAAGGGCAAAATTATCAGAAACGTCAACGCAAAATTAATGCCGACACCCTCTCCACTCATTCGGGGGGGGCCTCTACATGTATCGGCGTTTAACAGAACAGGTTCTGTCATATTCTGTGACGGTTTAAAGCTCAGACCTCATGGAGTGACCCCTGCTGTGACGCCCCCTTACTGTGCTGCGATCTGTGGCGGCTCCGGTAACCTACTACTGTTTTCTTTGACGCTATGGTAGGATCTTAGCCCTCAGCAGGGGCGTTGCTAGGGTCCCAAAACATCCGGGGCTCGGGCCCTGTGTTAAGTTTTGCTCAGTATGGCAGGGTTCGCACGGCATTTTTCACACCCTATGAACTGTGGCATGGATTTTACAGAGGAAAAACTGTGGTCGGCGTATCCCTCTGAAGCTTCCGCTAATATTTATTCTCCCCAGAACAGGTAATCATTGCCCCTCATGAAAAAGCTTTTGAATTACCATAATGTCGGCCCATATGTCAGGTGTATTGAAGCACAATTAGTCGCGGAAGTACGGATCGACATTACGTTGTGTGAACATACACAGCGGATTTGTGGGGCATAACTGTGCTGTAATGCGCCCAAAATACGCCCCACAAATACGGTAAAATCATAGCAGTGAGCACTGTGATTACCTGTTTTCCCTGGCACACAGAACCCTCCCGTAAAAATAAGCGATGGGTCGCTTCTTTCAGGGGAAAGGTGAAAGTGGATGGGAGGTGGCCGGAGCGCTGCTGAAATTATACGCTGGACAGCGCTTACTTCCAACAGCAGGCATATAGCGGTGCACACAGGTACGTGCCACTATATGCTGTGTGAACATACCCTTAGGGCAGTGCGCCATGTGTTTTGGAAGTATGCGCTGTATTCGGGCCGGTCCATTCAACTCCACTATCAGCGCCGGGAAGAAGTGACCTGTCACTTCTCTCCCCCGGTGTATGATATGTGCGTATTGTATGCGCAGGGGAGACGAGATGTAATTCATAGCTCTCTGAGAGAGCTATGATTTACCGTAATTGTGGCACGCATGTCGGGCTTATTGCAGCGCAAATACAGCACCAAATGCGCCCGCGATTTACGCAGTGTGAACATAGCCTTAGTCTGGCTGCAGCAGCTAAAAGCATAAGCAGCCCTGACAAATGACGGGTATAAAAAAAATTATACATAGTGGGTTAACTGCACAGGTGTGGAACCTGGATTGACCCAGGAAGTTGGCTTTAAGAGGAAGTGTTTTAGAAAATGTATGTCAGTTACGAATAAAGGGCCATTACGGGAGCCTGAAACGGGGTCAACTGTTTGCTTTTTTTTCCTATGTTTTTATAAGCCATTTTAATACTTTTTTCAATAAAGAGAGTGTCTGTTATGCTACTACGTCTTTGAAGATTCTTCTGCGCGAGTGCCGGGATTATCTACTACTTACCGTTTATATGGTGGACATCTACAGCCGGATGTCATTTCCACGAGCACCGCTTTGGAAACAGGAGAGGCCTTTTCCCCTTTTTTTCCATAATTCGATGTCCATTGCTGAGGACAGGTGGACTACAGTACCAAGCAAACCGGTGAGCAGCACTCTTTCTTTTTGTTTGTATCCATAAAAAAAATTATATTCAAATATAATTCATCATCAGGTTGTAGTTTATATGTCTAAGGGTATGTTCACATGGCGTAATTGCGGTAATCCATAGCGCTCATGGAGAACTATGTATTACGCGTCCTCCCCCCATGCTACAATTATATATATATTATATATTTTATTAATTATATATATTATATATATATATATATATAGTACACACAGGGAGATAATGCATGTCTAATGGGGCCAGCGGGTGTCGGCCCCCTGTGCTCTGGGAAGACGGGATGACCAGCGTGAGCTTCGAAGCACATGGTGTATTTGGCCCCGGTACTGTGCGCACCCAATTTCACTGTGTGAACATAGGCTAAGGACACACCAGGGAGGACTATGTTTAAGTGATGTGAATGGGCAATAGTGTGGATATGTGAGTATACACAAATATACAATACATATAAGCACACATATATAAAGTACATACACATTTACATACATACACACAGACATATATACAAACACATATACATACAATACATACACACTTACATTCAGTACAGTTCAAATTCTTGAACATGATCTTGTTCACCCGTACTTTGTGCTGTTCTGCACTCCAACTGCCATGTCAATAGTAGAAGCCCTGCAACTGTGTACATGGCTGCGGTAACCATTGCACTGGAGGCCCCAAATCTACATTACAGATAGTGTGGGCAGAGTTTTAGGAGCTTGCATCATTCACACACTGTAATGATGATGGCTGAGAAACATGTCAACTTTTTCTAGGAGTCCCTGAGGGCTCCTCTTTTTCCAGGAAAGTTCCATGGTATTAGGGAGAGGCTACTCACTGATTTGTGTCTCCAGGATGTGCGGGATGGAGCCCGAGATAAGAGCACGCAGGGGGGGGGAGCCCCTCACGGCCAGACAGGTGCTGTGCTCCGAACTTCCCGACTCACTTCAATTGTGAGCCGGGGCCCCCCCCCGTTCGGCAGTTCCTGCATTGCCCCCCCCCTCCCCGCCTGCATTAGGAGCCGGGCCCGAATTGTATGTACGTCCCGAGGCGCATATACTTTGAACACATGTTGCGCCCAGGGACATAGCAACTGCCTGAACCCCCATTCGAGGTTCGGGGCCAGGAAGTTTTTTTCCGGGGCTTGTTCCCCCAACAAAACTCCAAACGACGCCCCCGGCCCCAGCTTTCATTCCCGGCTGCATTCCCGCTTCAGTTTTTTGGTCAGTTTTGCCCCCGTAAGTGCCAGGGGAAATTTAAGGGTTTAAACAATTCTAATAGGGATGGCAGTTGTGCGTGTTTATACTAAAAAACCCCGATTGTATGAAAACCCAAAACCAAGCCCCTCGCATATTTAACCCCCTTAAAAAAAGACCTTGGGGGTATTTTGTCCAGGTGTTTGGGGGTTTAAAGCACCCTGGAGTATGGATACGTCCGAATCGCGCAAACTCTAAAAACAGAGTTCGCACAGGGCCGCGGGTGTCGTGTATATTAAGTGAATCCCCCACCACGGTCCCGACCCCGGATCGTCCCGGG
>JAODAL010049600.1:0-25000 GCA_025379985.1 Phyllomedusa bahiana | reverse complement strand
GTACGGAAATAGATCACTTCCCTGATTTTAAAATTCAGGAGGTCAAGAATCTGATAAACTTATTTTGTATCTTTATTTGCAAAATTTTTGGTTCTCATGATAAAGGGAAATTCCTTACATGAATAACAACAAAACATTCCTTTCATGTCTCCTGTGCTTAACCAAGTAGGGGCTGGGACAGGGGCTTCGTAGTGACTATGAATGAGGTGGTCACCAATCGACCATCCCCTCCTATAAGTCACTGATGGAAAGTAGGGGAATTACAGTGGCTACAAAAGGATCAAGCTTGGGAATACTTCAATATTTTCAAAGGATCTGAACAACCCTCTCAGTTTAATTCTCATAAGTACTTATTGTCCTAGATGGGTTCTTATCAGATGCAGTTGCCCTAGGGGTGAATGATGCTTGCCATTCAGAGAACAATGAAGGCTGATAGGCCCTTCCCAGAACTTCATGTGGATAACCCCTCATTTGAAATATATTTTCTAGGGCTCGAGCTTGAAGTTTAAAATCTTCAGTTGAAGTACAGTTCCTCCTGACACAAATATACTGGCCTTTTGGAATTCCCCTTGAGAAGGGTAGGTCAGTAAGTTATTGGTCGCAGTTTTTTTTTTTGTCCTTAGATTGAAAAAAATTAGATATGTGTCACTAATCTCAAAAGTGAAATGCAATTCCAGATCATTTTGGTTCAATGAAGTGACAAACTCTCCAAACAGGTTCTTTGAACCTATCCACAAGAGGGAAGCATCATCAATGTAATATCACCAGAAAATGATCCGGGGATCCATTGTAGGTCGTCTTTCCTAATAACTACAGTTTCCTCCCACCAGTCCAGGAGCACATAAGTATAAGTTGGAGCACACGGGCTCCTCATAGTTATGCCCCCAAGCTGGTAGTAGAACCTACCACACAAAAGGAAGAAGCTGTGGGTCAGTATGAATCATATCAGGTTTAAAATGAATTGGTTGTGACATATAAAATTAGTACCTCTGGATTGTAGAAAATTACTAACTGCCTATAACTCCTTGGAATGATGAATGGAGCTTTAAACCAGGTATTCTTATTTACCGAGATCCCATCTAAATGTTTAAAAAAGATCACTAGTATCATATATATAAGAAGGCAATGAGACCACAAAATCCTGAAGGACTCTATCCACACATAAACCAGCATTTTGGGTTACATACCCATTACCTGACATAATAGGTTTCCCGTTCAGGGGAGTTATTCCCTTATGGATTTTAGGTAAAGTGTAAAATGTAGGGATTTGTGGGTCCTTTGGTATTTTAAAGTCCACTTCATGTTTTGAAACCAGTCTCTCATCTAGTGTTTTAATTACAAGGGATTCTAGATTGAACTTAAAGTTATCAGGGATATTGGTGTACCACAGAAACTTCTATCAGACAAGAGAGAAAACCATTATTTTTATACCTACTATGATCCAGAATCACAAGGTTAGTCCCTTTATCCAAGGGTGTATTAATTATGTTTTTATCAGTTTCCAGTCTTCTAAGAGATAACAATTCCTTGTCACATCTGTGCAACATCCTCTATACTCAAGGTAGGGCAGAGCATGCGCTGTTAATATTTATTTTGTACCTTTAGTATTGCATCTAACTTCAGTCTAAACACAGCCCTAGATACTGCTGGCTGTGTTAGTTGTGATTGACAGGTTTTCCTGCCACATCTGTCTGCTGCTGCTAGCTTGCGTTGAACAGGTTAACTGATTGATAGACATCTCCACCCAGGGGCGTAACTAGAGAAGCCAGGGCCCCAAAGCAAACTTTTGGATGGGGCACTCTACCCCCCCCTCCCACCTCCCTGACAACGAACATTTACCAGGCCATGCTGTTAGATAATGTAGATAATACAAGGGGCAAATATCTCACCATACATATCACCATCATACTGCTGCCAAACAAATCCCACTATGCCAAGACCAACATTACCAATAACGCTATTACATAAGAACCTGATAATACTGCCAGAACATGACCACAAAGTAAGTGAATAATACCCCTACACTATTACTGATCAGTACACAAAGACCAATAGTACCGCCATATAGTGACCATATAGTGGTATATACTAGGTACCCCAGCTCTGAAAAAATGTATATAACCACCATACAGTGTCCATATAGTGGTAGACACCAGTGTACACAGACTGTGCAGACGTAGGTGATTAAAGTGTAGTTACATCTTATGACTCACAGGTGACGTTTCTCTGACGAGACATTGACTTTCCCCTTTGTTCTGCATCTGATCCAGACCGCCATCATGGCATCTCCCGACCACTTGTCCCTGGAGATTTAGACACAAATATCTTAGAATCCTGACTTTCCAGCACCTGCCCCCTGGCTATATGGGGTCCATTTAGGCAGGCAGAGTTTAGATAGGCTATATGGGGCCCCAGATAGACAAAGTTTTGGTAGGCAAGAGAGTCCCCATATAGGCAGGCAGGGTTTAGGTAGTTATAGGGAGCCATACAGGTAGACAGGTGGGCTTTAGGGTCCATATAGATATGTAGGCAGTTTTCAGGTAGCTAAAGGGGCCCCATATAAGTTGACCGGCAGGCTTCGGAGGCTTTATAGGTAGGCAGGCTGGAGGGCTATGTAGGCAGGTTGGGGGGGAGGCTATATAGGCAGGCTGAGGGGTATATAGGTAGGTTGGGGGTCTATGCAGGCAGGCTGGGGGTTATATAGGTAGGCTGGGGGCTATATAGGCAGGCTGGGGGGTATATAGGCAGGCTGGGGGTATATATAGGCAGGCTGGTGGTATATATAGGCAGGGTGGGGGTATATATAGGCAGGCTGGGGGTTATATAGGCAGGTTGGGGGGCTAGGCTGGCAGGCTGGGGGTCTATCGGTAGGCTGGGGGGGTATATAGGCAGGCAGGTGGGCTATGCAGGCAGGCTGGGGGGTATATAGTCAGGCAGGGGGCTATGCAAGAAGGCTATAGGGCAGGTAAAATAATAAATAACTTACTTACCTCACTCCAAGCTCCCTCGATGCGCCCCGCTCCAGCCTCTCTGCTCAGCGCAGGCGGCGCCGTGATGTGACGTCACCCCGCCGCCCACGTGATCACAGAGAGCCAGTAGGAGAAGTAGCAGAGTGGAGTGTTGCTCCGTTCTGCTATCTCTGGGCAGCGCTGCCTCTGAATGCTCAGGCTGGAGTGCCCGGGTGTTCAGAGGCAGTATGCGTTGGGCCACTCAGCTCCCCGCCCGCCAGCAGTGAACTAGTATGTTCATTGCCGGCGGACCCAGGAGCGGCATTACTGGGGTAGCGGATACGGGCCCCGGGGCAGCTGCTATGTCTGCTACCCTGGTAGTTATGCCTCTGTCTCCACCACTAGGCTCTGTCCAGGATGTCAGGGAGCCAGTCAAATCACTCTCTGGACTGGGTCCCTGGCTTCCTATTTAAAACCTCTCCTGACTGATGGTCCTCAACGGTGGTAGACCTGTCTTGATCTGGTGTGTGCATTATTATTTGTCTATTTGTTTTTTTTTTTTGATCAGTTGCTTCTCCTCTGAGTTCCCTCTTTGCCTCATGTTTTGTACTGCTTCCCCACTCTGGCTTTTAATCCCGTCCGTCTGACTTCTCGTTTCCTTTTTGTCTGTCTCGTCCCTCTTCTGTGTTCACTTACCCAGGGTAGGGACTGTCGCCCAAATACCGACAACTATCTAGGGTCGGGTAGGCAAGTAGACAGGGACAGATTTGGGTGGTGTAGCTTTAGGGCTCATGATCTGTCTCCCTATTTCTGTTTACCTGCTCTGGGGATTCCTAACATTCTTCAGAGAGATTGTTTTAATACAGCATATTTTTATTTTTTATTCTATTAATGTCATTGGTGACCATCTCCAAAAATAAATCAATGTGAGAGTGATCACCAGGAAGTGGTATCCTCTCTATACATCTTTTTAAGGTTAGTGAAAGAGCCTATGCCTCTTTCTTGTTCATTTTCATGAAGGAGTTTGTTGATACTTAAAGTGGTACAGGTCTCTAAATCCACATTATGATTTGATTTATTTTAAAGACAAACAAGTTTAAGTCTTTAATCCATGTAAATGGGTCAAACTTAGTAGTAGGAACAAAATTGGGACCCTTAAACAAAAGACAAATTTCAGAAAGAGATAGAGAATGTTCTGAAAGATTACTAATCTGGTTGTTATTCCTTAAATAGTCTCCTATCTGGGACTCATATTTATCTCTTTCATTAGGCTGTTTTTTCTCTATAAAAGATGGCATAGTAGATGATGATGCTGAAGAAGTCGACTCCTTTGTGAGGTTTATTTTGTGCCTTCTTTATCTATCTATCTATCTATCTATCTATCTATTTATCTATCTATACACACACCTATATATATATATTATATATAATATATATATATATATATATAATATATTAAATATATATATATATTTATATGCATAGATAGACAATATCCATCATATATATATATATATATATATATATATATAAAATATATATATATATAGATAAAAATTATGTATAATATCTATATAATATATATGTATATATATATCTATCTATATCTATATATACTCTTTCCCTTTACCATAGGAAAGCTGGGTGCCTGATGTGGGGGATGTGGAGTTAACCAACATTCCCCACTAGGTACGGAGGTATATAAACACCCTCCAGTAGTAGGTATATAAGTTCCCTCGGTAGATAGGTATGTAGGTCCCATCAGTAGGTGTATAGCCCCCAATTAGATAGATATATATCTACCCTTGGTAGGTAGCTAGGTATGGCACTCTGTAGATAGTTTATTTAACTCCAACAGTAGGGAGGTAGGTATATGGGTCCCCTCAGTAGGTAAATATATAGCCCCCAAACACACAAAAGTTGGCATATAAGACTACCCTGTAGGTAGGTAGGTATACAGGCACTTTCAGTAGCTAGAAAAGTATATAGGGTCCCCAGGAGATAGGTAAATAGGTCCCATAGAAGGTTTTCAGGTGTATAGGGCCCCAGTAGATTGGTAGGTGTATAGGATCCCTCAGTAGGTTGGAAGCTATATAGGTCCCTACAATAGGTTGGTAGGAATATAGGACCCCCATTAGATAAGTAGGTATATAGGTCTCCCTAGTAGGTAGGTTCCCCTAGTATGTTGGTATGTACCTTTTAGGTCTCACCATTTGCGGACCACCATTTCAACCCCAATAATGAACTAGAATCTGGTTCCTCAGTCTCCCAGTTATCCTCACTTCAAGAAGGAGAAGTTTGTCTATGGGGCTTACCAAAAGAGCTAAGTACAGTTATAACATAGGTTATAAATGTTTTTCGTGCGATAATCCCTTTAATTAGATTTGGTAAATGTGCTACTTAAAACAGAGCAAAGTAACAATATGAGCTTTAGCTAAGATCAAGTTCATAAACACTCAATGCTAATGAATTACTAAATTATTAACAAAGAACAACAAGCCATAATTGCATATTTAATAGTTTAATAGTGTAAAGTAGTTATGTTATTGTCCTATAGCTATAGCTATTAAGACTATTCATTACCCAATGCATTTGCCATTGAGTTAATTTCAAAACTGTACTTGGTTTTCAACTTGCATGTCTCAAATTCAATGCAGCTTAGGCAATTAACCTCATTACGTTTTTGAGCTGCTTGAATTCAATACCGTTCTGAAGGTAATTATCAATTATAGAATATGTTTTGTTATATGTGTTACTTAAATGTTTGTTAGAAACTTGAATTTTTTTTTTACTATTGTTAGTAAGAAATATATATTTTATGTCAGTATTTACTTATAACATGTTCTATAGGCCAAATCATAGAAAGCAGTTATAGCAGGGCTCTGAGGCAGTACTAAAGCTCACATATGTTTCTGTACAGCAACAGAGTAAAAGTACAGTCTTGAATTGATTGAGCTAATGCAGAGGCTTAATTTGCCTCCCTGCTAAACATACAAAATGGTGCTGACTGCGTGAGGGCAGTGGCATCTGCTGAGAAATAGACTGGACACTGGCCATTTCAGTACATTAGTGAGTGCATTAATGGCTCTCCTATGACTTGTACTCTTGTAGCTTTATATATACTTATTTCCCTCTAATGAGTTAAAATGGGCATTGTGAGGCAAATTGGAGATATTTTTGAGTTCTGTGAGCAGAACATTGTTTCATGAGTTCCCCATGTACTAACCTTTCCTTCTATTATATAATGTTATAGGATCGGATGTACACATTGTACTACAATATACTGGGGAGAAATGGTCACTGCAGCTCTGCTCATGGTAACTGGTTATAACAGGGAGGTAAATTATGTTTTCCTCAGTAAAATAAATTACATAAAATAGCCATTAATTAGGTTATAAGTATGCAGCATATATAAAATCTAAAATGAATGTATTCAGCAGAATCTTTGGACTATACGCATTAATACAGTGGTCCCTCAACATCCGATATTAATTGGTTTAAGGATGACCATTGTATGTTGAACCCATAATTCTTTTGAAAACTGGTAATTGGTTCCAAAGCTTTAAAATCTCACCCAACATAATGCAAAATGAAAAGTAAAGAAAATGAAGCTAATTACTGATTCAAATAATCAGAAAGAACTGCTGGAAGCTGGAAATCACTTTCTATTTTGAGGATAGGATCTTTTTGAGTCATGTACTTTATACACAATGCATCAAAAAAGATGAAAGCGGGGACCCTCACCTGCTACATAAACAAGAGGCTCATTCTGGCACATGTAAGGAGCAGCACAGAGCATGTAGTATCGCACTGTACTGCAAAGAGGAACTACTGGACGACCAATTACTGCATGCACTTCCCCAATACAGATGTTTATAAGTAAAATGTTCATGTTAATTGGTTGGATCTTTCAGTCAATCACATGAGCCACAGATCAGCAGTGTCTGAGAAATTATCAATACCTTTTGATAATTTTATTGATATTATAACTCATCTCAGTAAACCTAGTAACAAAAACCAACCGTTTGTCATTAGATGGTGAGTGTGGTATCAACATACAATGTCCCACGAAAGACCATTGCAAGTTAAAATTACTGTATCCCATTGTAATTTGTGGGATTTCTGCACACTGACAAGCATAAGGGTAAAAATGTTTTGAACTTTTGACTTTCAGGCTCCAAATCTCACCATCCACTACAGCTTTGAACGTGAGACTACCATCATTTTATAGACAATCATCTTTGCTATTTCATATTTAAATTTGACTTGCAACTATTTAGCATTTGCTTAGTTCTGCAGATTCTTGTCATGTAACTGCATTGTTACTGTTTTGCTTTTGGTGGGGAAACAATCTTTTTCTTCTTGTAAAGTATATCATAAATTACAACCTGTCACATTCCCTACTAGCTCAGTGTGTTATATGGTTGATTTCCAAGTGAAAGTCAATGCTACAAATTGAGGAGCAGCCATGAAAAAGAATTGAAGAAAAAACTGTATTCATACCCAAGTGAATCAACCAGTACTGTATGCACCAACATTGGGAACACATAGAAGAGACCTGGGATTAGATTATGGTCAAGACATGCTTGAATCTGATCATGCCCAGAAGGATACAGGCATCGTTGAAAGTCAAATAATAAAATTAAAAATTTTGATTTTTAGGAAAAAAACAGTAACAGTGCAGTTATATGAAAAGAATCTGCATAATTAAGCATATGCTGAATAGTTAAAGGTAAAATTTAAGTATAGCATAGCCAAGATGATTGTCTATAAAATAGTGCTAGTCTCACATTCAAAACTGTAGTGGATGAAGAGGTATCTTAAAAGTCAAAAGTTCAAAACTTTGTTACCCTTTTGTTTGTCAGTGTATATGGACTATGGTTCATGTAAATTAGGACAGCCTGGCTTGTCAGAATGCTACACAATTGTCTTATGGGCCCAGGTTCTCAAACAGTAATTGTACCAAAATGTCCAGCAGAAGATTAATAGCATAAATAGACCCATGAGGTGTTATTTAACTGGTCTATTTTTCTTTATATTTCTAGCAACAATCTAAATTTGAAAGTTTTAGAGGGTTGTGTCCTGTCAATAAGCTTGGCCTGAGAAAAAAAAAGCATACAAAGTCAGATAAGCCCTGCATTTTGACATCTTAGGAGCAAATGTCAGTCATTGTTTAACTCCCTGAACTTCTAAACACAGTCATCCTCCCTATCAGCTATATAGACTTGTGAAGCAGATACATTTACGTAAACTAATCCATTTTCTGAATGGGACATGAGAAAACATGAAACTATTGCATACTAGACAAGAGATGAAGAAATTTGTGGAGTTTACAAAATTCCTATAAACAAGAACTGAGCCCTTTGAAAACAGATGTTTAGGCTCTGAAAACCCACGTGAATGATTTGATCAGCAGCTAAGATACTTTGAAGAAGATTTGTGGGACTATTTAAAAGAAAAACTATCTTTGTTGACAGGAAATCACAGTACATGCCATAAATGTCTGATAGGCGCAGATCCCAGAAGTAGGTATCTTGAGAATGGCCTTCCAAACGTCTTTGTGCAGATTGGCGGCCACACATGCATTATACTCTCCATTCAATTGAATGGGAGTTCCAAAAACACCCAAACAAACTCATTTAGCTGTACTCAGAACACCCACAGAACAGAACAGCACATGTATATCCATCTCTTTCTTTATCCATGGAGGAGTTAAGATAGTTGTAGGTCCCAGAGGTGGAACACACACCTTTCAGACATTTAGGACAAATCCTGTTGCTATGGCATAAGCGTCTGAGATGGGAAAATTCTTTTAACTCTCTGTCAGCAAAGACAGGCACTCTCCTGTTAGTGCCTGCAGGGCCGGACTGGGAATAAAAATCAGCCCTGGCACAGAGCCCCCAGCAGCCCACATACAATATCCGCTTAAAAAATTCCCCTTGTTCTCGCACCTCGCCACTTTCTAAAATAAACTACACTATAAAGGTGCTTTCACACGGAGTGTTTTTGATGCATTTTTGATGCGTTTTTGTGCAGAAAGGCAGAGCAGTTAATGCTGTACATTTCTACACCAAAAATGCACCAAAACCGCTCCGGGTGAAAGCAGTCTACACACAAGCAAGAAAGAAACAGTGGTGCAGAGAAACCCCTCATCACAGGTCAGGTGTGCATTTGCTTTACAATCAGGGACAAGCCCACACTGACACTACATAAGCACCAGCATAACCTACAACCAATCACACCACCAGTAGTCAGGTCACCATCACATGAATACAGCACTGATTTAACACAGAAGTAATACCCCTGACAGCAGAGACTCACAGGAGACGTCATCTCTGATGGGAGTTGTTCTCTTCTCCTTCTGGCCCAAACCTACATGACGTCATCCCTGATGAGTCGTTCCCTTCCATTTCTTTCTCTGTCCGGTACAGCTTGCAATGTCTTCTTCTAGTGGCCACTACTCGTCTGTAGAATTTACCACAAATACATCTTAGACTCCACTCTTTTCCAGCACTTTCCTATCAATTCCCCAAACAGCGTATGTTAGACCCGAAAAATTAGAAATTAAAAAATGTCAGATAAGTGGCATGTAAATAGGTAGACCCCCATTAGGTAGGTAAACAGGGTCTTCCTCCATTAATTTGGTAGGTAGACAGGGCCTACCACTGTAATTAGCCCCCAGTAACTAGCCAGGTAGCTAGGGCTGCCCCCAGTAACTAGCCAGGTAGCTAGGGCTGCCCCCATTAACTAGCCAGGTAGCTAGGGTTGCCCCCAGTAATCAGCCAGGTAGTTAGGTCTGCCCCCAGTAACTAGCCAGGTAGGCCAGTAATTAGCCAGGTAGGGCCAGGGGCAGTAATTAGCCAGGTAGGGCCAGGGGCAGTAATTAGCCAGCTAGGGCCAGTATGTAGGCAGTCAGGGCCAGTATGTAGGCAGGCAGGGCCAGTATGTAGGCAGGCAGGGCCAGTATGTAGCCAGGCAGGGCCAGTATATAGACAGGGCCACTTATAGGTAGACAGGGCAGGCATATAGGCAGACAGGGCAGGTATACAGCTAGACAGGGCAGGTATATAGCTAGACAGGGCAGGTATACAGCTAGACAGGGCAGGTATACAGCTAGACAGGGCAGGTATACAGCTAGACAGGGCAGGTATACAGCTAGACAGGGCTGGTATACAGCTAGACAGGGCAGGTATATAGCTAGATAGGGCAGGTATAGAGGTAGACAGGGCAGGTATACAGGTAGACAGGGCTGGTATATAGCTAGGCAGGTATACAGGGCTGGTATATAGCTAGGCAGGTATACAGGGCTGGTATATAGCTAGGCAGGTATACAGGGCTAGTATATAGCTAGGCAGGTATACAGGGCTAGTATATAGCTAGGCAGGTATACAGGTAGCCAGGGCTGGTATATAGCTAGGCAGGACAGGTAGCCAGGGCTGGTATATAGCTAGGCAGGTATACAGGGCTGGTATATAGCTAGGCAGGTATACAGGTAGCCAGGGCTGGTATATAGCTAGGCAGGTATACAGGTAGCCAGGGCTGGTATATAGCTAGGCAGGTATACAGGGCTGGTATATAGCTAGGCAGGTATACAGGGCTGGTATATAGCTAGGAAGGTATACAGGGCTGGTATATAGCTAGGCAGGTATACAGGGCTGGTATATAGCTAGGAAGGTATACAGGGCTGGTATATAGCTAGGCAGGTATACAGGGCTGGTATATAGCTAGGCAGGTATACAGGGCTGGTATATAGCTAGGCAGGTATACAGGGCTGGTATATAGCTAGGCAGGTATACAGGTAGCCAGGGCTGGTATATAGCTAGGCAGGTATACAGGGCTGGTATATAGCTAGGCAGTTATACAGGGCTGGTATATAGCTAGGAAGGTATACAGGGCTGGTATATAGCTAGGCTGGTATACAGGGCTGGTATATAGCTAGGCAGATATACAGGTACCCAGGGCTGGTATATAGCTAGGCAGGTATACAGGTAGCCAGAGCAGTAGTTTTTAAAAAATAAGTAAAAACTATACTTACCTGAGGTCTCTGCTTCTGCTTCCTCTTCTATCTTCTTCCCCGGAGGCCACCGGCAGCAGTGTGCAGGACGCGGAGCGGGCGCGCGATGACGTCATTACATCGCGCGCCTGCCCCGCGGCCTCCTGGGAGCTGACAGACGGGATCAGTAGATCCCCGCTGTTCGGCCTCGGCCGCTGCTCGCACCGCTCGGTGCAGGCGGCGGCCGTGATGGCTGCATGGCTGGGTCAGTGACCCGGCCGTGCACCGTGTGGCTAGGGGGGCCTGTCGGCCCCCTGGTACAGGGGTCCGGTCGCTGATGTGTCCATTGCGGCCCCTGTAGCGCGCCACAGACCGGCTCCGGGACTCGGGGCCCGCTGGGCGGGAAACACTGGTCCCCTCGGCGGGCTATCCGATCCGGCCCTGCGGCCCAGACCCCAGCGGCCCGCCGGGCAAATGCCCGGTTTGCCCTGTGGCCAGTCCGGTCCTGAGTGCCTGTATGATGGTTCATACTGATTACAAGTGTCATTGCACAGTTATATTTGAGTCCTGTGCTGACTGTGGTGGGATATTTCTGAGTTTCCCATTGAGCTTTAGGGTCCTAGTCCTCAGTGACCAACAACAGTATCCTCAGTTAGAGAATTTCTTGGTTCTGACCTAGCATTCCACCTGGCTATTCTCCATGTTTGCCCTCAGACCTGACATATGTCTGAACTATTTTACTACTGAATTCCATCTGCCATCACCCACTGCCTGGTCAACTTTGAGTATTCTCTAACCCTCCAATACCATATTCTTGAACATCAGCTGTTTCTGAGGTATACTGCACTGAGTCCTGCATTAGCAACTTAAGAATACCCTGCAGCAAAGTGCAAATAAGTTTGTGGAGGTAATTGAGTGCAGACTAGGTGGCCCATAGACTGTGCTTCTCAGTGCAGCCGTGTTCCAATTGCACATGTGACCAAAAGTATTTACCTCTCACCCACTGATAGCCCTCATAGTAAGCTCAGACCATTTATCCTGCTGATGCATTGAATTGACAGGACAAATCCACAGGACACCTCTTGTAGCACCACATTCCAGACACCTCTTTGGCCTCTATTATCTTTTCTTCATGTATCCATAAGAATCCAAGAAAAACATTGGTGGACAGGGTAAATGCACAGGCAAGAAAGGTATATAGTGTTACCATAAATCAATTAGGTAAAAAGGAATGGTTGTAATTCCCAAGGACATACAAGGAGGCCCATAGGTAAATACAGAGTGCATCGATTTAAGCCAAGAAGCCAAAGGAAGCAAAAAGTAATAGATATAGGTAACAACAGATTCTTACCAGTGAAAAACCCTGTCCAGCACTCACCCCAACACACGTTTCGCGTCAAAAGACGCTTCCTTAGAGGGATAGTGGCTAGTGAATACAATCAGTTTATATATCCCTGGATAATCAGCTGCCGTTCAGGAAATAAAGCGGCGCATGCGCAGTGCTCGGAGGCGGCCGCGCCACTGCCCTGGAGTACGTCACTTCCGCACATGCGCGTCACGCGTTGAGGTCGCCAGAGCAGAGCGGGCGCCGCACCGCTCACACCGCGCATGCGCACGGTCCCGGAGGCAGACAGCATAGATGCGGGAAATCTCAGATAGAATACAACAGTTGTTACAATACAAAGGTGCTGTCACCACTCTATTGGTCTGGATATGGTCACAGTAGCAGTTTAAGGACGTTTAAGTCACACAGTAATAGCAATCAACTAGGTAAAGATATCCTTTTTACATTATCACATAAAATCAGAAACAGTGTCATAACAAGCACAAAATTGCCAATAATGTCAATAATGAATGTCCCAGATCCAGGGGCTCATTCAGGGAGATGGAACGATGATCCACTTAGCCACTATAACAGAAAACATGAAGAATAAAATGAAAGTAAATAAAAACAATACTTAAAATAAAATTTTACACATTGAAGACTCAAAAGGAGGAAGCAGTAAATAGACAGGAGGGCAATAACATCCGTAATTGGTAAGGAAACATCACTAAATTATTACAGTAAAGGGGAAAAGTCAAGTTTTTCATTGAGGCTATTGGGAGCCAAAGTGTTAAGGGTTGTAATCCATTTTGTCTCCCGTTGTTGAAGTGCCTTCATGACATTGCCACCTCTGATACCAAGGTGCACAATGTCTATCCCACAGACTTTAAGTCCTTTAGGATTACATCCATGATATTTTAAGAAGTGCCTAGGTAGTGTTTTTAGTTGGGACACATCATCGCATTCTCTCGCCGCTGAGATATCACGGACATGTTCACGGACACGTACTTTGAGTTCTCGTGACGTGATCCCGATATAAATTTTCTGGCAGGGACATTGTGCCATAAAAATAACATTTCTTGAACTGCACGTGATATAATGCAGAATCGAGAAATCACGCGATTTGTCAGAGGTATTAAAGGTATTAGGTTGGGTCATATTGCAACATGCAACACAATTCCCGCATGGGAAGAAGCCGCGTTTGGGGCTCCGGGTAGAGAATGGATTTGATTTCTCCACTACATAGTGGCTCGAAACTAATTGATCCCTTAGGTTGGGTGCCCTACGGGCTGTCATCAGTGGATGATCAGGGATCTCTTTCGCAAGGAGGGGGTCTGTTTTTAGTACATTCCAGTGTTTACAAAGAATTTTACGCAGGTTCCACCACTGTTGGTTATATGTGGTAATAAACCTAGTTTGTATGTCACCCTTTTCAGTCCTTTGTTTATCATTCATTTGTTTCAATTGTAGGAGCTGGTCCCTTGGGGTTTTTTTGGCTCTAAAAAAAGCCTGTTTCATTTTCCTCTTGCTGTAACCACGTTCTAAGAATCGTTCTTTAAGGTCTGCAGCTTGGGCCTCAAAATTCAAATTATGTGAACAAATACGTAGCATGCGCAAAAATTGACCCGTAGGAATGGCTTTTATAGTGGCTATAGTGGTTATGGAATGAAGACGCGTGTAAAAGGGAGTTGACGGACGTGTTTTTCCGATAGACATCAGTCTGTAGCATGTTCCTTTCATCAATGCAAACAGCGATGTCAAGAAAATAAATTTGCTTTGTGTCCGCCTTGTATGTAAGTTTAATATTCAAATCGTTATTATTAAGACTCCCCATGAAGTCCTCAAGTTGGGACATTGTGCCGTGCCATAGAAACAGCACGTCATCAATGTACCTTAGCCAACAAGATACACAATCTGCAGACCCTATGGTGTCTTCCTGAAAGATACCATGCTCCCAATAGCCTAAAAACAGATTGGCTTACGCCGGAGCGCATGCTGCCCCCATGGCGGTTCCCTGCTGTTGCACATAGTTGTCTCTGAATAGTTGTCTCTGAATACGAAGATATTATGTGACAAGATGAATTCCAAAAGGTCCGAGATTAATTGACATAGTTTCGGTTCCAAATCACTCCTTTTAAGGAAAAAGTTTACCGCTGCCAGTCCGTCAACATAGCGAATATTGGTGTACAGTGACTCAACATCAGCTGTAACCAAGTATGTACCAAGTATGTTCCGTCAACTCCCTTTTACACGCATCTTCATTCCATAACCCGGCCACTATAAAAGCCATTCCTACGGGTCAATTTTTGTGCATGTGACGTATTTGTTCACATAATTTGAATATTGAGGCCCAAGATACAGACCTTAAAGAACGATTCTTAGAACGTGGTTACAGCACGAGGAAAATGAAACAGGCTTATTTTAGGGCCAAAAGAAACCCAAGGGACCAGCTCCTACAATTGAAACAACTAAATGATAAACAAAGGACTAAAAGGGTGACATACAAACTAGGTTTATTACCACATATAACCAACAGTGGTCGAACCTGCGTAAAATTCTTTGTAAACACTGGAATGTACTAAAAACAGACCCCCTCCTTGCGACAGAGATCCCTGATCATCCACTGATGACAGCCCGTAGGGCACCCAACCTAAGGGACCAATTAGTTTCGAGCCACTATGTAGTGGAGAAATCAAATCCATTCTCTACCCGGGGCACCAAACGCGGCTTCTTCCCATGTGGGAAATGTGTTGCATGTTGCAATATGACCCGCACTAATACCTTTAATACCTTTGACAAATCGCGTGATTTCTCGATTTTGCATTATATCACGTGCAGCACAAGAAATTTTATTTATATGGCACAATGTCCCTGCCAGAAAATTTATATCGGGATCTCGTCACGAGAACTCAAAGTACGTGTCCGTGAACATGTCCGTGATATCTCAGCGGCGAGAGAATGCGATGATGTGTCCCAACTAAAAACACTACCTAGGCACATCTTAAAATATCATGGATGTAATCCTAAAGGACTTAAAGTCTGTGGGATAGACATTGTGCACCTTGGTATCAGAGGTGGCAATGTCATGAAGGCACTTCAACAACGGGAGACTAAATGGATTACAACCCTCAACACTTTGACTCCCATTGGCCTCAATGAAAAACTTGACTTTTTCCCTTTTCTGTAATAATTTTGTGATGTTTCCTTACCAATTACGGATGGTATTGCCCTTCTGTCTATTTATTGCTTCCTCCTTTTGAGTCTTCAGTATGTAAAATTTTATTTTAAGTATTGTTTTTATTTACTTTCATTTTATTCTTCATGTTATAGTGGCTTAGTGGATCATCGTTCCATCTCCCTGAAAGAGCCCCTGAATCTGGGACATTCATTATTGACATTATTGGCAATTTTGTGCTTGTTATGACACTGTTTCTGATTTTATGTGATAATGTAAAAAGGATATCTTTACCTAGTTGATTGCTATTACTGTGTGACTTAAACGTCCTTCAACTTCTACTGTGACCATATCCAGACCAATAGAGTGGTGACAGCACCTTTGTATTGTAACAACTGTTGTATTCTATCTGAGATTTCCCGCATCTATGCTGTCTGCCTCCGGGACCGTGCGCATGCGCGGTGCGGGCGGTGCGTACTCCGGGCATGCGCGTCACTGCGGGTTCGCCGGAAGTGGGGTAGTGGCTCGGCCGCCTCCGAGCACTGCACATGCGCCGCTTTATTTCCTGAATGGCAGCTGATTATCCAGGGATATATAAACTGATTGTATTCACTAGCCACTATCCCCCTGAGGAAGCGTCTTTTGATGCGAAACGTGCATTGGGGTGGGTGCTGGACAGGGTTTATCACCGGTAAGAATCTGTTGTTACCTATATCTATTACTTTTTGCTTCCCTTGGCTTCTTGGCTTAAATCGATGCACTCTGTATTTACCTATGGGCCTCTTTGTAAGTCCTTGGGAATAACAACCATTTCTTTTTACCTAATTGATTTATGGTAACACTATATACCTTTCTTGCCTGTGCATTTACCCTGTCCACCCATGTTTTTCTTGGATTCTTATGGACACATACTGTCTTACACTACTGGTTTTAATATTTGTAAACAATAAAAGTACTTTTTACCCTATACTCTCAGTTTTGTTTTGTTTCTATATGTACTATTGAGAGGGGTCTATTATGTGGTGGATTCGGAGTTTCTCCGAACCACTTATACCCAAAAGGCGTGGATTATTTTGGTGTATATGTATGACTATTTTCTGTGTTTTTTTTTCACAGTATCCTATTCCTTCACAACGATGGACTTTAGGTCTCTTGATACATCATGGACCACTAAACTTAATGAAGTGTTCAGTGAGAACCCAAATTTCGATGTTATTCAAAAGGAGGATAATCTAGAATTAAAAGAACTTAAAAATAAATGGAGGGAATTACTTCATAAAAAGACTAAGGGATGTGAAAAAAGGCTTTCCCTTGATAAATACCTTCAAAGGGGGTTTGGGATACCTAGGGGCTTATTTTTTTAAAGTTTTTCCATCTTTTGGTATTGGGGTGAAACATTTAAAACAAAATGGAAAAGAAGTACCCAACAAAGGGTAAATTTAGGTTTCATGCGCGTTGGTTTAGTCTAATGCCTAAAATCTTAAAATTTTTGGACTGAATTGACGGAAGAAACCAGCTAAAATTTTCGGAAAAATAAGTCTGGGGAACAGGTCGATACTTTTTTAAAGTAGAAGGGGGAAAAAAACCCTAGTTAAAGGGGGAGAAAAAAATATTTGTGGATTAAGAAAAAAAAGCCCCAAAAGAGATTTTAATGTTTTCCTCAGGGAATGTATATAGAGGGAGAGGGCATAGAAGAAGTTCACGCTCTCGATCACGCTCCCGATCTCGCTCCGGATCTATGTCATCAAGTAGGTCACAGGACCTCCCCTCCAATTCAGGACAAAATGATGACACTGTCCTTTGAAACCCGGTGCAAAACAACCTGCGGAAAAAAGGGCCCGAAAAACAACCCCCCCCCCCAGGACAAATAAAGGTTTCCCCTCCCTCCTCGTGAGCCCAAAACCTCCACCTGGGGTATAAAGAAGGAAAATTTAAACCCTTTTCCCTTTTGCTGACCCCAGCACAGGAGGAGGTGTTTAAACTTGGGGTTTTCCCTTTTTTTCCCCACTAACCCGTTCCCTTTTTTCAAAAGCCCTTTAAAAAATCTTTCATTTGTTTGCGCGTAAAAATTGGGTTTTTAAAAAAATTACACGTAGTGGAGCTGTGACGGGTTTTTCTAACCCAGGAGGGAGGAAAACGCCTGTCGAAATTTTGGGGAAAAATTATCCAATGAAACAAAGTGAGTCGGCCCTAGAAAAACTCTCCCTCTCGTTTTTTTTTAAGATCCCCCAGCTTTCCCCCCTTGTCCCCTTTTGCCCCTCTGTTTTAAAATTTTTGGGGAGGGCTTTAAAACCTCCCGAGATGCAAAACCCTCTAAAAGGGGGGGTTTTAAGGGGACAAACCCTCTAGGACTCAAAGGGGAGGGTTTAAAACAACTACAGGGCCCTTTAAAGATTTTTTAAATTTAAAAACGGCCGACAAGGGAGTTAATGTGGTGGTCTGGCCAAAGAAAAAATTTCGAAAAAGGGGGCGTCCCCTCAATTTAAAGTGGGCAAATTAACATTTTAAAGGAAAGGGTTTCCTATATTCCAACAAATGCCTTCCCCGGTTTCCTGGAGGTAAACTTTGGGAAGGCCCCATGGGGGGCCGATACCATCTCCCAAAAAAATGGACGACTTTTTTCTGGTTAAATTTCCTTAAAACCCCAAAATTCTACTTGCCTACCTAAGATTAAATGTTGAGGGATTTGTTGGCTATCGAGATCGATTCGTAGCGAAAAGTCGGCCGCCCTTTCGATAAGGGGTTTTTGATGGGGGCGTCGATTATGAGCGATGACCATTAAAGTCCATTTGGGGGAAAAGCAACAACACCTTCATTTTTTACACCCCAAAAAAGGCTGGAGAAGCGAAAAATTAAAAATTTCCACAAACAGTTCAAATGGATAGTGCTACATCTTAGGCAATACACTGAGGTTAATTAAAAGTCACAGGAAAATAAAGTCACGACCAATTCATATCCTGTCTTGTACCACAGCCCTGACCCTTAATCGCATCACCACAAATTGAAAAGTGCCAGATGGCAGTTGATTTGAACCAATCTTCTTACTTGAAACTGGACATTGATATCCTGTCCTGGGCCACAGCATGAGCCCCCAAAGCCTGCATGACACCACATTAAAAAGTGCCGGAGAAAGAGGGGTCTTTCAACCACCATTTAGTTTCAAACTGGACATTGACTATACATGTCAGGGCCAAGCATGAGCCCCAAACCTGCATGACCCCCACATTTAAAAAGTGGACGGAAAAAGGAGTCTTTCAACCCACCATTTTAGTTTCACTGGACATTGAATTGATACCTGTCCTGGGCCTAGCATGCCGCAGGGGCGGAGTTACATTGGTGCGGTGATGAGCCCTGGTGGCGTCCATCATCTATTAACCGCAGGTTTAAATGCCCCTGATGGACGCGGCAACGAAAACTGTCATGCTGGAAGCATGAGTGCGGAAGCTGGAAGTGTGAGACTCCGCCTTCCTCAGTACACAGTCATTACCTGGGGGTAGCGTTGTCCCTCCGTTATGGAGTGTGGACCATTGGCTTCACTTGGTAATACTGGTGGTTAACGCTCCTGTTACACCCAGGTGCCCTTTATCTTGCATTCTTTTTTCATTTTACTCAACGTGGCTGGAGGAAATGGTCTCTGTTACTTTGTTCCTCGTCCGTTGATCCATACTCCATGTCTTGAATAACTACATCTGGGTCAAGTTTTCCTGTTCCTCCTTGTACATTGCAGAGGAAATTTTTTTATCAGCTATTTTTGTACATGCAAGTTTTTTTTTTTAGTACTTTAATTCTAGAAAACACATTTTTAAAATAGGATGGGAAATCCCACCATGTCTTTGTTTCATTTTTTTCATTGGTATTAAATGGGTTGTCTCAATACAGGGATGAAGCTATGTTAAAGATCTTACAAAAAAACAAGTTAATTTTGCAATATGTGTCCATTACAGCTGTCCTACCTATTCCTGTTCTGACAGCCACCATCACCTTGAGCCACTCTTGATAAATGTGAAGAACAAATGGTCTGTTTGAAAACAACATTTTTAGAATAGGACCTGTAGTATTAGCTGCAGTCACAGCTAAAATGCCCCAAAATTCAACAAGCATGACACTTGAGCTCACTTTGGACAATTGTGATGAACAATGTCTGTTAGAAACAACCATTTTTTAGAATAGGACTGTCAGTATAGCTGCATGTCACGGCAAAATGCCACAAAAATTCAAAGCATGACCTTGAGCCAATTTGGACAATTGTTGAAGAACAAATGTCTGTTAGAATAACAACATTTTTTAGAATAGGAACTCTAGTATAGCTGCATGTCACAGCAAAATGCCCAAAATTCAAAGCATGACCCGATGCGTGCCACTTTTGACAATTGTGAAGAACAAATGTTATTAGAAAAAATTTTTTACGTGTAGGACCTGCTTGTATTGCTGCATTTCAAAGCAAAATGCCACCAAAAAATTCAAAGCATGGACTGAGCCGACTTTGGTCAATTGTGAAGAACAAATGTCGTTAGAAGAAACAACATTTTTTTATAATAGGACCTGTAGTATTGCTGCAATTTCAAAAGCAGCATGACCAAAAAATTATAAAAATGACTTCTCAGCACTGTTAAAAAATTGTGAGGGAGAAATGCCACTTAGAAGCCACATTTCTGTTTCCAAAAGAGGGACCATGATTTATTGCTGTATCTTCACATAGCTACATGACCCATAAAATTATAATATGATTCTCAGCCACTATTAAAAAAATTGTGAGGGAGAAATGCCACTTAGAAGCCACATTCTGTCCTAAGGACCATAATTATGCTGTCTACTCACAAGCAACATGACCTCAAAACTATTGTCTATGCCGAAAAATTCTAAAGATAAGTGAGTAATGGAATACCGTGTGTTGTCATGAAACCTTGCTGTCTTTTTACAGTATTCCTCACAGCTAAACCAGCAAAATGAAGCTGTTGGGAAAGAGATAAAAAAATTGCAGTAAGAAATGATCATTTTAAAAAAAGTGGGCTTTCAAGAGGACCATTTCTGTTTGAACAGGAATGTGAAGTAGTCCGGCAAATATAATCGGTGACCTCGGCAATTGGGGCCACAACTCATCAGAGTTCCATGCCAGTTTCATCTTGTGAAAGTCAAACGATCCACCATTATCTGTGGAAAGGCCGGATGCGTTTGTCTGTAATGGACTCCTCAAGGCTGTGCTGAAGGTCCGCTCAGATATGACGCTGGCTGCTGGGCAGGACAACACTCTATGGCATGATGTGCAGTCGGCCAATTCGTCCATTTGGATACCCATGAAGTCTATTGGGTCGGAACACATGCAAAACATCGGTGTTGAGACGCAGACTGATAGTCGTGCACCATGATCTAAGCTGATCTCTGTGGTGTTGGGATTGTGTGCCATGCATTGGACAGGCGTTGGTTGGGTGGTAAAACAAAGATTGCAGAGGTCACCCATTAGGCTTCTGACACCTTTGCCTGCTGCTGCCGCTTCGCCTACTTGGCACTCTATGCTGTCACGTCGCTTGATGTTGTTCCACCGTGAATTTGGGGAACGTAGATGAAGCAGACGCAACAGATTTCTACAGTTGATCAATCAGATGGTCTCCATTTCACTGCATTTACGCTCGTATTTGGGTGGATGTAAGGAAAAGTGCTGATTTTGTTTTGACCGGGGTTCCAGGAGGGTGGCCACCCATACTGTTGTTCATTTTGATGGCCTTAATGCTGAGGATCATGTGGAGGAAATGGAGCATCCAAGCACTCATGTGAGAGATGGAGCCTTGATTTCCAAGCCTCTGGGGAGGGGAACTAGCAAACTGATCTCACTCATCTTCTCCTCAGCCCCAAATTCGCGCCAAACCTATTTCAAGACAGGGGGACGTCGGTAAACATCGGTGTCTAGGAATTCCTCTCCTCCTCCTCTCCGCTGCCTCAGGGCACAGCTTCAACACAGCCTGACTTTCCTGAGATGATACACCTGAGAGCTGATGCGCCACCTTGCACTAGCTCTGGACCCAAACCCATGCCTAATGAAGACCGATGATATTGTGAAACTGTCGGGCCTTGTAGGATTTGTCGGAGAGAAAGGCTCCGTGTCCGCATTGTGTCACGTCTCCTCCTCCGTCGCTGGCGGGACCTGTTATTTCAGAGTGTCCAACGATCGTTCCAGAACTTTGATCACACAATGCTCATGCTGACATGGGCATTGTACGCAATTACCATTTTGGTGGCTTCTTCAAACTGGCAAGGGATGGTGCTGAGCTCTTTACTGCCTTCACTTCGGTGGTTCACACCCCGAGTCCGTACCGCTGGGGCTTGTCCAGGCCTGTGT
The DNA here is from genome assembly GCA_025379985.1 of Phyllomedusa bahiana. Classification (NCBI taxonomy): domain Eukaryota; kingdom Metazoa; phylum Chordata; class Amphibia; order Anura; family Hylidae; genus Phyllomedusa; species Phyllomedusa bahiana. Next base: position 3,226 of record JAODAL010049600.1, on the reverse strand, counting down.
TCACTTCGTAGCTGCGTGAATGACATTGCGCTGCTGCAATTCACTGGAGCATGTGGAGGGTGGGAATTCCAGCGTGTTGCCACGTCAACAATGAGACGGTGACCGGGGAGGCCGAGCTGACGCTGCACGCCGACAGGCGGGTACGAAGAAGGGTCGGTGAAACGGCGGAAGTTGCGATCTCAGACCGGCTTCTTCAGAGGGCAGTTCCAGTTACCGGGTAGCTCTTTAGAAATTTCTGGACACAAGGTTTCATGACTTGTGCCTGGCAAGGGATGTGCTCAAGCCTACCGATCTTTAAGGGTGCGACCAGCAAGATTTCGCCGTTATCGCCACACCACCGTAACCTGGCAACAAGGTTCTTGTCACCCAGCCTGGCGCTCGGTATCGTTGCATAGGAGCCTTCCCCATACAGCTCCTGACCTGTGTGTGGTACGGTCTCCATGGCAGATTAATTTCAACACGGGCCTGGTGTCCTTGGCTCGTGATGCCACCTGAGGTACCTTGGGGGAGAAAGAGACATGCACAATCCTCGGTTTGTATGAGCGTGCGCCGGAGCCTGAGTGCACGTCACCCCCAGAGACATCAACCCAGATCACCCAGTGAGTGTCACAGAGATATAGCTGACTTGGCCGTGCTTTCTTGTCCATGTGTCGGTGTGAGGATGGCCTTTCCGGACTACAGATGCGGACAACCGCTTGAAATTTTAGGATGACTCCGTGGAGGGCCTGGGGCGGGGCGGCTTTTTCTGGCAAAGAAATGCCTGCTCGGATCTGGTATTGGGGCAGGGGAGGGCCATGAGTGGCGGAACATCTGTGTCCCCAGACGGAAAAAGGCAAAAATTTCAAGGCCCAAAAACCTGGCAATGCCGACATTCAGGCTTTGGCTTTGGGATGGTTTGGGTTAAAGTGTTTCTTTTGCTCCAAACTGGAAGACAGAAGGCTGGCTGCTAGACTGGCCGCTGTACGGCGGCAGGTCGTCAAACTGGCGGAAGGAGAAGGGTAGGATGGTCTCTGGTGGTGCTGGTGGTACTCGGGCGAGGGTGGAGGCTGAAGCGGAGGCTGATCCCTGATCATGACTCTGAGAGACATGGGCAGCTGAGGAACGCTTGGTGGTGGCGGAGGAGGAGGAGGCGGGGGACAGAGAGTGTGACAGTGGTTGGAGGCCCGGCATCGGTCTGGCCTTTTTTGACCAAGTGTTCCCTCCATTTCAACTCATCTTTCCCGCTGCATGTGACTAAACATGTTGGTGGTGGTTTTAACCACTTAAGGTTCTTGCCTCTACTTATGCGTTTACGGCAAAGGCGGCTTTGACATCGCTGGGTGAATCAGAGGCTTGCTCAAAGAAGGCCCAGTCTTGGAGGTCCTGGACCTTTTTGACGGCGATAAGCGAGGAGGGGGGGTTTGCGCTGACCGTGGTGGCGGAATCATATCAGCGGACTTCTGCGACCGCCCTCTCCTTTTTGAGGGCGGGACCCGTATTGAAAACTACCCATCGTCTTCCTCCTCGTCCACTGATGAAGCGCTCACAAGCAAATTCTGCTGAAAGACCCGGATGGATCCGCAATGTCGTCATCATCATCATCATCAACACGGGTTTGACTTGGTCGTCCTGACTTTTTGCTCCAGAGCTGCGGGCTACAAGCAAGGGGCACTGCAAGAAGTTGCCGACCGGGCCCGGGATTTTTTGCCGATTGACCGGCTTCCTTCCCTCCTTGATGGCATCAGTAACTGGGGGTCAGAGCAGACTAAATCATCCTCTTGATCTTTTAACATCCTTCTGACCCCATCCGCATTTTGTCATCAAAGAGGTCTTCAGACAATGGATTATCCAACAGTGGTGGTACACGAGTTGACATTTGGGCTGCTTCATGTTGGACGGATGCTGATGATGTGATGACGACATTTATTGGCCGTGGGCTGCGCGGATGAAGGAGGTAAGAACTGCTAGATGCAGGTTGCATTAACCACTGAAGGACAGATTGGCGACGATGTTCGTTACTAAGATTCACGAGGCCCTTTACCCAGCATGACAGGCCTGACGGTCCTGCAAACTGACGATCCGCTGGCCCTGCGTGTTGTCGCGCACTGAAGGAGCACCTTCTTCGTACCCCTACCTCCATGTGCTACCCCCTCTTTGCTCGCTTACCCCCTGCATTTCGTCCCTGTTCAGAAATATAAAAATTTTAGAAGGTATGGAATAGTTTTTGGAAAGTCTCTTATAAAAGACGGCAAATCACAGCTATTCTCAAATCCCTCTAATCAAAACAAAATTGCTGGATTCAAATTTAACTGCAAGATGTCTATCAACAAATCTGGACTGGGGAAAAGTCCAAAAAACAAAGTATCTGTATGTTTTGGTATAATAAACGGTTTTTTTTTGCACCTTTCAATTCAAACCTGTGGTGAATATAGAAAATTTCTGTTTTAAGATTTACGTAGATTTCTGCGTCAATGAACAATGCTGGGTGTGCAAAAGTCAAAAAACACGTAACTTTTATGTTTTGGTATAATAAAAGATATTTTTTGCACCTTTCAATTCACCTGTGGTGAATATAGAATTGCTGTTTTAAGATTTACGTAGATGCTGCGTCAATGAACAATGCTGGGTGCGCAAAAAGTCAAAAAACACGTAACTGTTATGTTTTGGTATTTAAAATTACGATATTTTTTTGCACCTTTCAATTCACCCGTGGTGAATATAGAATTGCTGTTTTAAAAATTTACGTAGATGCTGCGTCAATGAACAATGCTGGGTGGGGCAAAAGTCAAAAAACATAACGTATGTTTTGGTATAATAAACGATTTTTTTGCACCTTTCAATTCACCTGTGGTGAATATAGAATTGCTGTTTTAAGATTTACGTAGATGCTTTCGTCAATGAACAATGCTGGGTGTCCAAAAGTCAAAAAAACACGTAACTGTTATGTTTTGGTATAATAAACGATATTTTTTGCACCTTTCAATTCACCTGTGGTGAATATAGAATTTTCTGTTTTAAGATTTACGTAGATGCTGCGTCAATGAAACAATGCTGGGTGTGCAAAAGTCAAAAAACACGTAACTGTTATGTTTTGAATAAAAACGGTATTTTTTTTCACCTTTCAATTCACCTGTGGTGAATATAGAAATTGCTGTTTTAAAGATTTACGTAGATGCTGCGTCAATGAACAATGCTGGGTGCTCAAAGTAAAAAAAAACGAATGTTATGTTTTTTGGGATAATAAACG
>JAODAL010049599.1:0-28050 GCA_025379985.1 Phyllomedusa bahiana | reverse complement strand
GTTTTTTAAGCGGGATTTTTTAAAAGCTCCATTTTTTCCTTGGGACCCGGAAATTTAGTTGTTTGAGTTTGAAACCTTGCCCTTTTCCCCTTTTGGGGTTTGGAAACCCAGGTTTTTTGGGGTTTTCCCGGGAAAACATTTGGGTTGTTGTTGCAGCGAGTTATTACTCGGAAACTTTTACCCCGGGGTACGGTTTTCGTAGGGGGTTGTTTAACGGGTCAGGGTTCCCTGGAAGGGGGGGGGAAGAAAGGTTTAAGGTTGGGCCCCCGGGGTTAAAAAGGTTAATTAGGGGTTTGTTTTTGCAACCCAGCAGTTATTACAAAGAAAGCTCTTGTATGGGGGTTTTAAAATACGTTATTTTGGGTTTGAAGAAAGCAACACAGCTAAATTACCCCTGGTACCAGTAGTTTTTTATACCCAAAAGCATTTATTACGGGTTACTGCAGCATCCATGGTAATGTTGTTTTGCCAAACCCCCCCGGGGTATTTTGGTAGTTGTTGTTAGCGGGAAATTTATTACTTTTAGAGCTTTTGGGTTCCCTTTTGGTACAGTAGTTTTTTTTTTCTGAGTTTTTTAAAAAGTACCAGGGAAAAGTCGGGCCCAGTCGGGTTGTTTGGAAACGGGTTGTTTTTAGGGTTTTTTTATTAGCAGCAAATTTTAAGTGTTTTTTCTTGGTTTTAGGGTTAAGTTGTTTTTTCTCCCCTATTTCTTTTTTGCCTTGTTCCCGGTTTTAAAAGGGGTTTGGGAGGGTTTAAGGGGGGAGCAGTTTGAAATTTTTTTGTTGTTGTATCGGTCTAGCTATATTTAGTGGGTTTTTATGAAAAGGGGTTTTTTGGGTTGAAAATGTTATTTTTCCTTTTTTGGGAAAAATTGGCGGGAATTAAATTAAGTGTGGTTTTCAATTTCAGTTGTTTGGGGGCATTTTAAAAAGAGTAAAGAGTCAAAAAAGTCAAGAGTCAAGAGTAAAGAGTTTTGGCCGGGTAGGGGGAGCAAAATTTTTCCAGAATTCAAGGGATACAGTTTTTGTTGCCAAGGTTTTTCGGCCGGGGAGTTTTTGGAAAGCATTTTCCTTCCTTTGTTTTGGTTCCGAGTAGTTTTGTAGCGGGTTAAATTAACCCTCATGTATCCCTGGTACGGGTAGTTGTTTTTTCCGGAAATGGTATTTTTGTTTTTGCCATTGTTTTTCATTTGGACCGGGTACGTAGTTTTTGGGTTGAGAAAAGCACGTTTTTAAACAGTAGGTGGGGGCCCCCTGGTAAAGGAGTTGTTGTTGGCAGTTTGAAAGCTCATGAAACCCGGGTCCCAAGTAGTTGTTTTTGCGGGTTTTTAAACGTCACTCTTTGTATCCCTGGTTAAAGGAAACATTTGTTTTTTGGTTTTCAGCGCTTTTTTTCAATGGTTTTCCCGGTTTTCTTTTAGTTGTTGTTGCAGCAGCAGTTCAGAAGTGATTACAGTAGGTTAGCTCATGTATTCTGGTACAGGTACAGTAGTTGTTGCAGGCTAATGTATCAGGGTTGCAGCATTATGTATCCCATGGATACAGGTTAACAGTAGTTGTTGTTGCATAGCAGCAGTATTTTATCCCTGGTATACAGTAGTATGTCAGCAGTTATTTACGCTCAGTATCCATGGTTAGGTACAGTAGTAGTTGTATGCAGCAGCAGTTGTAAGTCGATAGCTCATGTATATGGTACAGGTACAGTAGTTGTTTGTTGCAAGCAGCAGCAGCTACATGTATCCCTGGGACAGTAGTTGTTGTCTGCAGCTGAGTTATTACAGTAGTAGTCATGAATAACTGGTACAGGTTACAAGTGGTTGTTGTTGCAGCAGCAGTCAATGTATCACATGGTACAGTTGTTGTTGTTTGCAGCAGCAGTTTTGTACTGTTAGCTAGCTAATGTATCTGGCTTCAGGTACAGTAGTTGTTGTTGCGCAGCAGCAGATTATTACGTAGTTAGCTTCTAATGTCATTACACGGTACTAGGTTACAGTAGTTGTTTGTTGCTTAGCTGCGCTCATGTATCCAACGGTTACAGTAGTTGTTGTCTGCAGCAGCAGTTATTACAGTAGTAGGAGTCACTCAGTGTATATACCGGGTACAGGTACTGTAGTTGTTGTTGCAGCAGCAGTCATGTTCCCTGGTAAGTAGTTGTTGTTGAGCTAGACAGTTTTGACAGTAGTAGTCTCATGTTCATGGTCAGGTACAGTAGTTTTTGTTGCTAGCAGCAGGTGTTACAGTAGTAGCTCATGTATACTGGATTACAGGTTACGTAGTTGTTGTTTGCAGCAGAAGCTCATGTATCCACTGGATTTCAGTAGTTGTGTTGCAGCAGCAGTTACTTTCAGTAGTAGATATGTATCCTGGTACAGGTACTTAGTTGTATGCAGCGTTTTTACAAGTAGAGAGGCTCAAGTCAGTTTCAGCTGCAGGTGTATGGTAGATCTCGTTGTTTTATGTTTATTTATTGCAGGCTCACTTTCGTGTTATTTAAGGTTTTAGGGACATACAGTTGTTATTTGTCACAGCGGTATTTCTTCTTCAGCTTGTTCCCAGTTTACAGAGGTTGGAGGCGTTTTCAGGTGCGGAGCAGATTGTCAAGTTGTTGTTGTTTGTATGGTCTAGCTATTGTAGTAGTTTTGTGGATATGGTTTCATTGGATGAAATTTTATTCTCCTTTTGGTTAAATATGCTGAAGTGAAGTGTGATCGTTTTGATTCTTCAAGTTGTTCTGTGGGCATATTAAGAAGATGTCAAAGAGTCAAGAGTCAAGAGTCAAGAGTCAAGAGTCAGACTCATTTGTGTTGGCAGGTCTTTAACGCTTGCAGTCTGTGGCAGCATGTAGTCATTTCATTGGTACAGGTACAGTAGTTTTTGCTGTTATTACAGCTCTGTATCCCTGGTTACAGGTACAGTAGTGGTTGCAAGCTAATGTATTCGTGTTTGTAGCTCATGTATCCCTGGTAAGGTACAGTAGTTGTTGTTGCGCAGCAGTCGATATTACGAGTAGGTAGCTCAGTTATACCTGGTTAAGGTAAGTAGTGGTTGTTGCTAGCAGCGATGATTCATGTATTACATTGGTCTGTAGTTGTAGCGTTTAATCTACAGTCATGTATCCTGGTTCAGGTACCGTAGGGGGTGTTTGCAAGCAGCAGTCATGTAATCCCTTGGTACAGTAGTTGTTGTTACAGCAGCAGTTATTACAGTAGCAGCTCATGTATCCTTGGTACAGTAGTTGTTGCAACTAATGGTTCAGTGCTGTAAGCTATTGTATTCCTGGTACAGGTTACAGTAGGTGTTTGTTGCAGCAGCAGATCATGGTATCCCTTGGTACAGGTTCTACAGTCGTTGTTGTCTGCAGCAGCAGTTATTTACGAGTTGTAGCCTCATGGATTCTGTTACAGGTACAGTTGTTGTTGTGCTAATGTATCTCAGTGTTGCGCTTACGTATCCTCGTACTAGGTACAGTAGTTGTTGTTGCAAGCAGCACGCTATGTATCACTGGGTACAGTGTTGTAGCTAGTTAATACAGATCATTGTATCCCTGGGTTCAGGTACATGTAGTTGTTGTTGCTAGCTCTAGCTGGTTATTACTCAGTGTCGTCATGTTACCTGGTTCAGGTACAGTAGTTGTTGTTGCAGCAGCAGCTATGTATCCTGGTTCCAGTAGTTGTGTAGCGAGCAGAGAGTTATTTACAGTAGGTTGCATGAATGTGATACCTGGCTACAGGTACAGTAGTTGTTGTTGTTGCAGCAGTCATGTATCCATGTACAGTAGTTGTTGTCTGCAGCAGCAGTTATTCCAGTAGTAGCTCTATGTATCCTGGTTAGGTTCCGTAGTTGTTGTTGCTTAACATAGCTGCAGTTATTACAGTAGTAGATCATATGTGTTAAAACCTGGTAAGGTACAGTAGTTGAGTTTGAAGCAGCAGCTCATGTATCCTGGTATACGTAGTGTTGTAGTGCAAGCAGCAGTTATTTATATCAGTAGGCCTCATGTATCCCTGGTACAGGTACAGTAGTTGTTGTTGCAGCAGCAGTTATTACAGTAGTAGCTCATGTATACCTGGTACAGGTCAAGTAGTTGTTGTTGCAGCAGCAGCTAATGTATCCTCTGGTTACAGTAGTTGTTGTTGCAGCAGGTTATTTACAGTAGTAGCTCATGTATCCTGGTTCAGGTACAGTAGTTGTTGTTGCGAAGCACCGCTGTCTAGATAAGTAGAAGGCTCATTGTATCCTGGTACGTACAGTAGTTGTTTGCAAGCAGTTTTCTACAGTAGCAGCAGCCAATGTCAGATTCAGCTGAGGTGTATGGTAGCTGTTGTTTTATGTTTTATTTAATTAGTGCAACTTTAGTGTTTATTTCTTGGTTTTTAGGATACAGTTGTTTTTTTCACAGACGGTTATTTCTTCTTCAGACTTGTTCAGTGTACAGTGGGATGAGAGGGTTCAGGTGGAGCAGTTTGTCAGTTGTTGTTGTTGTATCAGGTCTAGACTATAGTTGTGGTTTTGCTGACTGGTTTCATTGGGATGAAATGTTATTTCCTTTTGGATAATTGTACACTGAAGATTATTGTGTGTGTCTTGTTCTCGATGTATGTGGGCATTTTAAGATGATTCAATAGTCAAGAGTCAGAGTCAAGGGATCTCAAGTTGTCGTGAAGTTACGTGCAGTTGTAGGACTGCATGTGTCATTCATGTGTACAGGAGTACAGTTGTTGTAGCACGTTAATTCACAGCTTCATGTATCCCTGGTACCAGGTACAGTAGTTTGTTGCAGCTAATGTATCTGTGTTTGATAGTAGTATCCTGGTATCCAGGTACAGTAGTTGTTGTTGCCGCAGCAGTTATTCCAGTATGTAGTCTGGACTACCTGGTACAGGTACAGTAGTTGTATGTTGCTGTGTCGCAGCTCAGGTCTACCCTGTATCCCAGCTAGTTGTAGCAGTCTATACTGCTCATGTATCTCTGGTTCAGGTACAGTTAGTTGGTTGTTGAAGCAGCTGTTATTACAGTTGTACTCACATGTATACCTGGTATGGTACAGTAGTTAGTTGTTGCAGCAGCAGATCATGTATCCCTCGTAAGTAGTATGTAGACGTTATTAAGCTCAGTGTCATCCTGCGTTAGGTACAGTGTTTGTTGTTTTCGCAGCAGCAGTTATTACAGTGAGTATGCTTAGTATCCTGGTTTCAGGTACAGTTGTTGTGTGTGTGCAGTAGCCAGTTATGTACAGTAGGGCTCACCTTGTATCCATGGTCAGGTACAGTTGTTTAGTTGTATGACAGCAGTTTGCGACTCAGTTTAGCAGCAGGCAAGTCAGACTTCAGGATGCCATGGTGTATGGTAGCTGTTGTTTTTTATGTTTTATTTTATTAGCAGCCTACTTTAGTGTTAATTTTCATTGGTTTTAGGGTTACAAGTTGTTATTTTACAGCTGGTATTTCTGTTCTTTCAGCTTAGTTCCTGTGTACAAGTGGTGGAGAGTTCTCAGGGGGAGCCAGTTTGTACAGTTGTTGTTGTTGTATCGGTCTAGCTTATAGTAGTAGGTTTTGTGTAATGGTTCATTGGATAAATGTTATTCTCTTTTTGGATTAATTGCTGTGTGAGAAGTTTAATGACGTTTTATAGTGTAGTGTTTTTGATTCACAGATTTATGTGGGCATTTTTAAGAAGAGTCAAGAGTGCAAGTGCTCAAGAGTCAAGACTCAGGATTGTGTTGCAGGTATCGTGCAGTTTGTGGCAGACATGTGTAATTAATTTGTAAGGTACGAGGTAGGTTGTACGCAGTTATTTAAGCTCAATGTTCACTGGTACGGGGTACAGTAGTTGTTGCAGCTAAATGTATCAGTGATGTTGCTCATGTATCCCTGGTACAGGTACAGTAGTTTTTGTTGCAGCAGGCAGTTATTACAGTTGTACGTTTGTATACTGGTACAGGTACAGTAGTTGTTGTTGCGAAGCGGCAGCTCATGTCTCTGGTTACAGTAGTTGTAGCAGTTATTATAGTCTTCATGTATCCTGGTTCAGTACAGTAGTTGTTGTTTGCTAGCAGCCGTCACTGTATCCTTGGTACAGTAGTTGTTGTAGCAGCAGTTATTACAGTAGCAGCTCATGTATTCATGGGTTACAGTAGTCTGTTGCAGTAATGGATCCGTGTTGTGCTCATGTATCCTGGTAACAGGTACCGTAGTTGTTGTTGCAGCCGCAGCTCATCGTATCTGGTAAAGTCAGTGTTGTTGTTGAGCAGCAGTTATGACCCGTAGTAGATCATTGTATGTCCAGGCTAAGGTACAGTAGTTACGTTGCAGTATATGTATCAGGTGTTGCAGTTATGCTTTCCCTGGTACGGTGACTGTAGTTGTTGTTGCAGGCAGCAGCCCTCCTATGTATCCCTGGTACAGTAGTTGTAGCTGTTAGTACAGTCTCATGTATCCTGGTTCTGGTAAGAAGTTGTTGTTGCCAGCAGCAGTTAATTTACTGTAAGTAGCTATGTATATGGTACAGGTTCAGTTGTTGTTGTATGTGACAGCAGCAGCTCATGTATCCTCTGGGTTACAGTAGAGTGTTGTTGCGCAGCGTTATGTAAAGTAGTAGCTACCATGTTATACTGGTACAGTAAGGTACAGTAGTTGTTGTGCAAGCAGAGTATGTATCCCTGGGACAGTAGTTGTTGTTTGCAGGCAGCTGTTCATTACCGTAGTAGCTAATTGTATCCTGGTTCAGGTAAAGTAGTGTTGTTTGCAGCTCGCTGTTATTACTATGTAGTAGCTCATGTATACATGGTACAAGGTACTGTTAGTTGTTGTTGCAGCAGCAGTTATGTATCCTAGGTACAGTAGTTGGTCTTGTATGCAGCAGCAGTTTATTACAGTAGTGCTCATGGTGATCTGGGTATCATCAGCGTACAGTAGTGTGTTGTTTAGCAGCAGGCAGCTCATGTATCCTCGTTACCAGTAGTTGTTGTAGCCACGCAGCAAGTTATTACAGTAGTATGCTCATGTTATCCCTTGGATTACAGTTGTTGTTGAAGTCAGTTTCTACAAGTAGCAGCAGGCCAAGTCAGCGTCAGCTGAGGCGTATGGTCTCTGTTGTTTTTATGTTTTAATTTATTAGCAGCAATTTATGTTATATTTCTTGGTTTTTTTAGGGTTACAGATTGTATTTTCTCAGCGGTAATTGTATCTACTGCTTTGTATCAGTAGGTACAGTGGTTGGGTGGGTTTCCAGGTGAAGCAGTCTTGTAGTTTGTTGTTGTTGTATCGGTCTAGCATAGTAGTTGCCGGTTATGTGTAATTGTTTTCATTGGATGAAATGTTATTCTTCATCTCCTTTTTGGATAATTGCTGAAGTCAAGTGTGTGTTTTCATTCAGATGTATGTGGGCATTTTAAGAAGAGTCAAGAGTCAAGAGTCAAGAGTCAAGAGTCAAGAGTCAAGAGTCAAGAGTCATAGGTCAAGAGTCAAGGTGGGAGAGGAGCAGATTTTGTGTTGCAGGGTTGTTGCCCAGTCTGTGGCTGCACAGTGTCATTCTTTTGTAACAGGATACAGTAGGTTGTAGGCAGTTATCATCTGTCATGTATCTGGTACTGGTACAGTAGTTGTTGTTGTAGCTAATGTATCAGTGTTGCAGCTCATGTATCCCTGGTACAGGTACAGTAGTTGTTGTTGCAGCAGCGAGTTAAGTACAGTACGTAGCTATGTATACCTGGTTCAAGGTACAGTAGTTGTTGTTGCAGTCAGCTGTATGTATCCCTGGTCAGTGAGTGGTAGCAGTTATTACAGCTCATGTATCCCTGGTTCAGGTACAGTAGGTGTTGTTGGTGCAGCAGTCATGTATCCTGGTACAGTGTTTTTGTTGCCCAGCTAGAGGTTTAGTACAGTAGTAGCTCAAGTATTACTGCGTACAGTAGTTGTTGAGTTAATGGATCAGTGTTTTGCTCTTATGTATCCATGGTACAGGTACAGTAGTTGTTGTTTGCAGCAGAAGCTCAAGTATCCTGGTCAGGTACTTTAGTAGTTGTTGTTGCAGCTAGAGTTATTTAACCGTTAGTAAAGCTCATGTTATTCCTGGTTTTAGGTACAGTAGTTTTGCAGCTTAATGTTTCAGTGCTGAAGCTTATGTATCATGGTACAGGTACAGTAGTTGCTTGTATGCTGCAGCACAAGATCATGTATCCTGGTACAGTAGTTGTAGCAGTTTATTACCGCTATGTAATCCCTGGTTCAGGTAATGTAGTTGTTGTTGCAGCCAGCAGTTATTAAGTAGTTGCTCTGTTAGTACGGGTAAGGTAAGTAGTTGTTGTTTGCAGCAGAGTCATGTATCCTGGTCCAGTAGTTGTGGTTGAAAGCAGCAGTTATACAGTTGTAGCCCTCATGATATACCTGGTACAGGTACCAGTCAGTGTTGATTGCCAGCAGCAGTATGTATCCTGGTACAGTGTTGTTGTATGCAGCAGCAGTTATTACAGTTAGTAGCGCATGTAATCCCTAGGTTCACGGTCAGGAGATTACAGTAGTGTTGGATGAGTCCAGCAGTTATTACATTCTGTAGCTCGATGTATACATTGGTACAGGTTACAGTAGTTGTTGTTGCAGCATGCAGCTCCATGTATTCCCTGGTACATGTAGTTGTATCTTGTTGGCTGCTAGCAGTTATTACCAGTAAGTAGCTCATTGTTATTACCTGGTACAGGTCAGTAGTTGTTGTTGCGTGCAGAAAAAAGCCCAAAAAAAAAAAAAACAGCTCATTATCCATGGTACAGTATGCTCTTGTTGTTTGCGTGCCAAGCAGTTATTACTAGTTGTAGTCATGTTATCCTGGTTCAGGTTCAGTAGTTGTTGTTGCAGCAGCAGTTATTACAGTTAGTAGCTAATGTATAACCTGGTAAGGTACAGTAATGTTGTTGCAGCAGCAGGCTCATGTATCCCTGTTACAGTAGATGTTGTATGCAGCAGCAGTTATGTACAGTAGTAGTTCATGTATCCTGGTTCATGGTACAGTAGTTTGTTGCAGCTGATTTATATAAGTAGCAGAGGCAAAGTCAGAATTCAGCTGCAGTGCTATGGTATCTGTTGTTTTTATGTTTATTTATTAGCAGCAACTCTTAGTGTGTATTTACTTGGTTGTAGGGAGATACAGTTGTTATTTTCACAGCGGATATTTCTTCTTCAAGCTTGTTCAGAGTACAGTGGCTTGGAGGTTTCAGGTGGTGCTAGTTTGTCTCACAGTTGGTTTTGTTTGTATCGGTCTAGTTATAGTAGTAGGTTTAGTGTAATGGTTTCAGTTGGAATCGAAATGTTATTACTCCCTTTTTGGATAATTGTGAAGTTAAGTGTTGTGTTTTGATTCAGATGTATGTGGGAATTTTAAGAAGGAGTCAAGGTGTCTTAGAGTCAAGAGTCCAAGACTCAGTTTGTGTTGCAGGTACGATGAGTTGTGGCTGCATGTGTCATTCATTTGTTTCAAAGGGTACTCAGTACAGTCTGTTGAGGTTATTAACAGATGGGTATCCCTGGTATAGCTACCCCCCCCATGGTAAAAATAACCAGTTTAGATAAAATGGAATCAGGGTTTGGAATTGTGGTTATGTGTTCGGGTGTGGTAACGATGGGGTCTTCTAGTGTTTTCTGTGTTTGATTGTGGTTTTTTTGGAACCGTTTTTTAGAAAGTTTGTTATTGTTTTGTCTATTGTTTTTATTTTTTTTGCTTTTATTTTATCGTGGTTTTTTAATTTTTATTGGTTTTTGTGTTTTTTTTTCTTGGGTTATTATTGTTTTATTTGTTAATTTAGTTTTTTTTTGTTTTTTTTTTTTTGTGTGGTTATTTTAAAATTAAAGAATCCTCACCATAAACCATTAATAATACCATACACCATTAATTACCATATAATAATAATCCTCTCCTAACTACCATAATACTCCAATTAAACCATTACATTACCTACTAATAATAATCCCTCCTCTCACCATTACACATTACCTACTAATACTCCTAACAAACCTACATTCAATTAACTTACCCTACTAATAATAATCATATCTAATAACCATACCAACTAAAAATAATCATCCTCTAAAACCTACTACTAACATACAACATTACCTACTAGAATCTACCATTCACCCTATAATACCACAACACAAAAACACCCACTAATATAATAATCTCTCTAACCCCCATAACAACTATCCCCCACAACCCTTCACCATCTACAATACCACCATATATCCCCCCCACATACCTTTCACCATCTATCATCATCCCCCCCCCCACATACCAATCCATTTCACCATCTATACCACCCATACCCCCACATACCATTTCACCATCTATATCCCATCCCCCCCCACCATACCCATACCCTTAACCATCATACACCATAACCATATCATCCCCCCCCCACATACATAACCCCTTTCACCATCTACCCCCATCACCAACTCATCCCCACATACTACTTCTTTCACCCATCTATACCACCATCACCACACATCATACCCATCCCTCCCTTCCCCATCCTACCCATCCCCATCTAAATAAAATACAATCCACCAATCAAAAAACCATCCAACAATCACCCCCCCCCCCAACAACCCCTCCCCCCCAACACCCCTTCTCACCAAACCCCATCCAACCCCCCCACCACACACTACTCCTTCACCCCCTCCCCCATTCCCCCCATACCCATCCACCCATACCATTTCCCCCTATCCTCCTCCCACCCTATATCCCCACCACCCATACAACCCCCTCCCACCCCCACCCTAATATCCACCACCCACCCACCCCCCCCCCTCACACCATCCCTATCCTAATCATTATATACATACTCCCATATCCCACATACATACTTTCGTGTGTGTGTGTGGTGTGTGTGTGTGTGTGAGCAGTGTGTAAACCCGCTTGCGGCAGAGAGCTGATACGAATCGCCTTGTGTGTGTTTGTGTTCAGGCCAGATGTCTAATCGCGTTAGTAGGTGGCGCTATCGGCGCGGTGCTCTCGTCTCACTCTAGAAGCTCGATAGACTTGCATACGGCGGGTTTAGACAACAGATGTGTGTGTGTGATCACATCATACCACCCCATATGCATCCCCCCCACCATACCCAATCCCTTTCACCATCTCACACCATAGCACATATCCCCCATCCCCCCCCAACCCATACCTGTGTTGGACCTATTTGCGACGTGTGTAGAGGTGTGAGTGTGTGTTCCGGAAATGTCTCCTCACGGGCTGCGCTCGACGCCGCTCACGTCGCGGAGATGTTGCGCAATAACTTTACACATATCCAATACCACGGCCAGTCATCCTCAGATCCCCACCACCCACCAACAGCATAATTCATCCGTTGTGTCGTCACTCCATTCCTAGTCGTCTAGTCCCACGCACTGCTCCTGTCGGATGACGTCTTTAGCCAGTTGATCGCCGCGTGTTTAGGGATGATAGACCAGTTTGTGAGTGTGGAGCTGACCGGAAGGGGCCGCTCAGATTGTGTCGCATTGCTCGCGGGTGGTGTGTGTGTTGTCGCGCTACGATTTGTGTCGCTCAGTTTGGTGCGTGGAGATTGCTGTGAGTAGGCGCATCCGAGTTTAGCTAGTGTATCATTGGGGGCGCGTAAGGTCTCACATACAGCGATGAACAAGTAACCGTTCTTTCTAACCGTTGCAGCGTGTATTCATGACTCCATCCCCAATGATGTGTCTCCAAACAGCCTATTACGATGTCGACTCCAGCTCGTTAATGGCATCGCCTGTGTCCTCGAAAGTCTCCTCGCTTTCACGCTACGCACACTCGCAGACCTTATACCCGTTGTTTGTAGATTGTCACCAATCGCTTGTAGGTCTTATCTATATTGGGTATGGTCACGATTCTCCCGCTTTACCATCAGCAACCATACTCTAGTCTTCCCGCGACGACCCATCGAGACAACGCTATAGAGTAGCTGCGCATTCTGCTCTCTGCACTCTATTGTGTGCACTAGATATCGATCCGCAATGGTGCTCTCGCGTGACCTCAGAAGCCAACTGTAGTGCTATCCCAGATCCTGTGTTGATCAGAGGTCGGCTGCGACGCGCTCCACGCATATCGGCGCATTGTTTTGAGTCCCTCGTTAGCTTTGCAGCGGCGCGCTTCAGCCGCTCTCCTTCCTCCTCTAGGCGCGGCTTGAGGTGTCGCTCCCCATATCTGGGTTTTGACTGGTCGCTTCCTGTGTGATATAATATTTCGAGACCACAGTGGAGTATACAGCGTCCTTTCTGCAGAAGCGAGCTGAGTGTGTGCTCGGAACCGTGGCCAGCGCGGAGCTTGGCTCGACTGAGATAAGACAAGTCGTCGGAGTAAATGTGTCTAGTAGATCCCCTTGTTACTAGCCCGATGCTGTGCGCTGTGACGCCTTGAGCCGATTCTCGCGGAGATGAACCCGCAAATTATTCATCATCTACCGCAGGCTCCGCTCTCTACGCACTCTGTGATTCTCGCATGTTGCACTCACAAAGTATATAATCCTTCCCCCCACATACCATCCTTTAACCCATCTCTTACACCATCAGCCCCACATACCCATGTTCACCTTCTATAGTCGCGCTCTAAGTCCGACGCAAGATAACGCACTACACATTGAGACATCTCAATATCTTTCTATATTTAATATCAAGCATGTGTCAGGTAAATAACTCTAGTTACCGTTAGAAAGATTTCTATGCGCATCCATCCAACAACTCGCTATCTATAACGGCGGCTTCAATGTATACATTTACGGTGTTTGTGCGGCCTTACTACCATTTTGGTGTGTAGAGCGATATCTTAGTGCATTATATGCGCGTCTTCTCGCGTGAATCAGATGGGAGCGTGGGGGGGATGTACAGAGGTCGTCGTTGGGGTGTGCCCACCGCTCTAAGGTTCGCGACCTGACTTAAGCCCGAGAGCATCTGCATATCTTCCAGAGTACATGTGGTGCTTCGACTAAGTCATCTGTTTTAGTTCTCGTAGTCTAGTGGGATGGATTACGTCAATCAGTAATATTGATGCCTGGCAATTCGCGACAGAATGCAGCGACGAGACGGGATTGTGTGCGGCAAGGAGTGTGTCCCAGACTCTACTCTAGTCGAGCTATATAGCTGGCGCACGTACTCGTAGTCCTGCATAGCCTCTCTAGGATCCCACGATTGTTGTAAAGAGAAATAGATGTGAGTTTGCTTCGAGAGGGGGATGGAGAAGAGACTCACGCTCTAAGTAATGGGCTAGGAAGAGAGCTGGAAGAAGAATAACGCTGTGAACATAACAACTTACTCTCAACAATACAAACCCAAACCCAAACACAACACCAGAACGGGCCGTCCACCCAAACAAGTACCATAACTGCAGTGAAGTATGAACTTGGCATGCTGCTACTGTAGAAAAGCTGCTGCAACAACTACTGTACCAGGTATACATGAGCTATACAGTAATATATGACTGTGCAACAACAACTTACTGTACCAGGTGATCGCTGAGCTGCAGTGCAAAACAACTTCTGTACCTGTACAGGTATTCATGAGGCTATTACGTAATAACTCGCTGCTGCAAACAACACAACTACTGTACGAGGGATACATGAGCTGCTTGCTGCAACTAACAATACTTTCTGTTACAGGTATACATGAGCATACTACTGTAATAACTGCTGCTGCACGAAATACTCACTGTATGAACAGGGTACATGAGGTACTATGTAATAACTGTGTGCAAACCACAACTACTTGTCAGGTGTACATGAGCTGTGCTGCAACAACACTACTGTACCTGGTACAGGTTATTAACGAGTCACTATGTAATAAATGCTGCTGAACCAAAACTACTGTACTCAGGGCATACATGAGCTGCTTGCTGCAACAACAACTTAATGTACTGTACAGGTATTCAATGAAGCTACTACTGTAATAATCGTGCTGCAAAAACAACTACTGTACCTGAACCCATGACATTCATAACAAGCCTAGGGATACATGAGCTGTAATAATGCTCCAACTCCTGTACAGGGATAATTGGCTGCTGCTGCAGACAACAACTATGTACCTGTAACAGGGATACATGAGCTGCAAAATGGATACATTAGCTGCACACTACTGCTACCTGTACAGGAATTTACATGAGCTATATGTCAATAACGGCTGCGCAACCAAAACTACTCGTCCTGTACCGGGAGAATGAGCTGCTGCTGCAAACAACAACTAATGTACCTGTACAGGGATACATGTGCTAAAATCTGATCCATTAGTAGACAACACCCTATCTGTACCGAGGAATACCTTGAGCTACTACTGTAAATAACTGCTGCTGCAACAACAACTATGTACAGGGATGCATGAGGCTGCTGCTCTGCAACAACAACTACTGTACCTGACCAGGGAATTACTGAGCTGTAATAATGTACAACTACATGTACAGGGATAATGAGCTGCTGCTTGACTCACAACATACTGTCTTGTGAACAGGTTTACATGAGACTACTACTTAATAATGCTGCTGCAAAACAACAATACATGTACCTGTACAGGGATAATGGAGCTGACACACTGATACATTAGCTGCAACAAATATCTGTACTGTAAGGGATAATGA
The DNA here is from genome assembly GCA_025379985.1 of Phyllomedusa bahiana. Taxonomy (NCBI): domain Eukaryota; kingdom Metazoa; phylum Chordata; class Amphibia; order Anura; family Hylidae; genus Phyllomedusa; species Phyllomedusa bahiana. Next base: position 13,450 of record JAODAL010049599.1, on the reverse strand, counting down.
GCTGTATAACTGTACAACGACTGTCACCTGTACAAATGAATGACTACATGCTGCCACAGAGACTGCACGTAACCTGAAACAAACTTGTCTTAGGACTCTTGACTCTTGACTCTCTTGACTCTTCATAAATGCACACATACTCATTGATCAAAAACCACATAAACTTCGTCAATTATCCAAAAAGGAGAATGAATTTCATCCATTGAAACATTACACAAAACCTATTACTATAGTCTAGACCGATACAACAACAAAACTGGAAAACTGCTCCACCTGAAATCGCCCTCCCAAGCCACTGAACTGGAACTATGCTGAAGACAGAATTATCCGCTGTGAAAATAACAACTGTATCCTAAAACCAAGAAATACACTAAAGTTGTGCTAATAACTAAAAACAATAAAAACAACAGCCTACATTACTACACTGCAGTGCAGTCTGGATTGGCTCCTGTGCTATGTAGAAAAACTTGCTGCAACAACTACTGTACCTGTATCCAGGATAACATGAGTATACTGTAATACTGTGCTAGCAACAAAACAATTGTACTGAACCGTGGATACATGAGCTACAACTGTATATAACTGCTGTGCAACAACGAACTATGTACTCTGAACCGGGATACATGAGCTGTAAATAATGTACAATACTGTATAGGAACATGAGATGCGCTTCCGAACACAAACTATGTACGTGGTTCAGGTATACATGAAGCTACTACTGTAATATTGCATGCTGCAACAACAAACTTGTACCCTGAACAGGGTATACATGAGCTGTAATAACTGTACAACTACTGTAACGAGGGATACATTAGCTTGCTGCATGCACAACAATATGTTCCTGTACCCAGGTATACATGAGCTACTACGTAAATAACTGTGCATGCAACAACAACTCTACTGTATGTACCTAGGGATAATGAGCTACAAAAAGATAATTAGTTGCAACAATTACTGTACTGTCTACCAGGGATACATGAGCTGTAATACTGCTACAACTACTGTTTGTACAAATGAATGCACATTCTGCCACACTGCACGTTCTGAACACAATGAGTTTGATCTTGACTCTTGATCTTGACTTTCTTAAAATGCTAATACATCTGAATCAAAACCACCACTATTAATTCAGCCAATTATCAAAAGGAGAATACATTTCATCAGGAAACCATTACCACAAAACTACTATATGCTAGACACGATACAACAACAAACAAACTGGACAAACTGATCCCACTGAAACCTCAACCACTGTTCCATGGACAGCTGAAGAGAAAATACGCTGTGAAATATTAACAACATGTATCCCTAAGACCAAGAATACACTAAAGTTGCTGCTAATAATAAAACATATAAAAAAACTGCTACCATATACGCACCTGCACAGCTTGAAGTTGACTTGCACTTCTCGTACTTGTAGAAACTGCATGCCAACAAAATATGTACTTGTACCAGGGATTCATGCGCTACGACTGCTAATAACTGCTGCTGAACAACTCGCCAACTACTAGTTACCTGAACCTAGGGATACAATTGAGCTTACTACTGTAATAAATGCTGCTGCAACAAAAACTACTGTACAGGGATACATGAGCTGCTGTGCAAACAAAACAATCTGTACTGTACCAGGTATATGGCTTACTACTGTTAATAATGTTGTGCACAACAATATGTACCTGTACTCAGGGATACATGAGCTTACTACTGTATTAATGGCTGCAGCAACAACAATACTTGTACAGGATACATGAGCTGCTGCTGCAGATCAACAAACTGTTACTGTACCAGGTATACACTGCGGTTACTGTATACAATGCTGCTGCAACATAACAACTACTGTACTGAAAACAGGATACATGAGCTATACTGTAATAACTGTTGTGCACAACAACTACTGTACCAGGGATACATGAGCTGCTGCTGCACAACAACTATTTTTTTTTTTTTTTTTTTATTTTTTCTGTACGTGTACAGGTTACATGATGCTACTACTGTAATAACTGTGCTGCAACAACGCACAAACTACTATACAGGGATACATGAGCCAGCTGCTGCAACACAATACTGTACCTGTTACCAGGTTTACATGGAGGTCTTTACGTTAATAACTGCTGTGAACAACCCCTACTGTACCTGACCACCCGGATAATGAGCTGTAATTAACTGCTACAAATACTGTACAGGGGATACTTGGTGGCTGCATGCAAACAATTCGTACCTGTTCCAGGGTATACATAAAGCTGCAAAATCACTGATACATTAGCTGCCAACAACTACGGTACCTGTAAACAGAATTCATGAGCTACTACTGTAATAAATGCTTGGTGAAACAACACCTATCTGTACCTGTAGCAGGGATATTGAGCTGCTGCTGCAACAACAACTACTGTACCTGTACCAGGGATACATGAGCTACAACACTGATCTTTAGCTGTCAAAAACTACTGTACAGGAATACATGTAGTATATGTAATAAAATGCTTGTGCAATCAACTATACAGTATCAGGGATACATGTGCTGTGCTGTCAAACAACACACTTACTGTACTGAACCAGGGATACATGAGCTGTAATCAATGTACAATACTGTACAGGGATAATGAGCTGCGCTGCAACAACAATATGTACCTGTACAGGTATAATGAGTACAACTGTTATCACTGCTAGCTGCAACAACAATACTGTACCAAGTTCAGGGATACATTAGCTACAACATGATACATTAGCTGCAAAAACTTACTGTACCTGTACCTGGGATACATGAGTGTACTAAACGCTAAACTTTGTACTGTACAAATGAAATGACACATGCTGCCACCCCCACACTGCAAGTACTGCAACAACAATGAGTTTGGACTCTTGATCTTGACTCTTGCAATCTTGACTCTTGTCTTTCTTAAAATGCACATACCATTGAGAATCAAAAACAACACTTACTTCAGGCATTATCCAAAAAGGAGAATAACTTTTCATCAATGAAAACCATTACACAAAACATACTACTAAAGCTAGACGATACTAACTAAACAACATGGCAAACTGTCCACTGAAACCCTCTCCTAACAATGTACACTGGAAACATGTGAAGAAGAAATACGTGTGAAAATACAAACTTGTCATCCTACAAAAAAGAAATACCATAAAGGTTGCTGCTAATAAATAATAACTATATAAAACAACAGATAATCAACCTGACAGCTCGAAGTCTGTCTTGGACTGCTGCTACTGTAGAAAATTGTCTCGCAACAACTACATGTTCACTGTGACGAGGATACATGAGCAACTACTGTAATAACTGCTGTGCTCAACAACAACTACGCTGTACAGGGATTAATGAGCTGTGCGTGCAAAACAAACTACGGTACCTGTACCAGGTATTCAGAGCTACTACTTACTAACTGCTTGCTGCAACAACAAAAACTTACTGTACTCACTGAATCCGGGATTCATGAGTAATACTGTAATAATGCTGATGCAACAAACAATACTGTTACGGGAATACAATGAGCTGTGCTGCAACACACTATCTGTACTGTACAGGTAAATACATGAGCTATTTCTTAATAACTGCTGCTGCAACAAGACACTACTGTACCAGGATACATGAGCATTGCTGCTGCAAACACAATCACTGTACTGTACCATGGTATAATGAGTATACTGTATTATAATGCTGTGCAAACAAAAAACTTGTATGAACACGGGATACTGAGACTTCTACTATTTATACTGCTGCTGAACTACAACTACTGTCTGGGGAAATGAGCTGCTGCTGCAACAAAACCTATGTTCTGCTACCAGGTATAATGAGCTAAACTGTAATAACTGCTTGCTGCAATCAAACTACTGTACAGGGATACAATGAGCTGCTGGGAGCGGCACAGCAACTACTGTACTGTTACAGATATTACCATGAGTATACTGTATAAAATGCTGCTGCAACAAAAAACTAATGTACCGTGACCCAGGGATAACTGAGTGTACTAACTGCTTACAAAATATGTACAGGATACATGAGTGTGCTGCAACAACAACTCTGTACTGTACAGGGATACATAAAGCAGCACACTGTTACATTAGCATGCAACAATAATGTACTGTACAGAAACATGTGCTACTACTGTAATAACTGCTGCTGCAACAACAACTACTACTGTACCAGGGATACATGAGCTGCTGCTGCAACAAATAATTAGGTACTGTTCCGGGATTCATGAGTAAACACTGGATCTTTAGCTGCAAAAAACATACTGTACCAGGAATACATGGAGCTACTATCTGTAATAACTGCTTGTGCAACAACAAACTACTGTACAGGATAACTGCTGCTGCTGCTGCTAACAACAACTACTGTACTGAACCTGGGCTACATGAGCTGTAATACTGCACAATTACTTGTTCCAGGGATACATGAGTGCTGTGCAATATACAAAACTACCTTCGTCCTGTACAGGTATACACTGAGCTCTACTCTGTAATAAGCTTGCTGCAAAACAAACTGTACCTGTTCCAGGGATACATGAGCTACAACACTGATACATTAGCTACAACAGAATATGTCGTGTACCGGATACATGAGCATGTCATAACTGCTACAATATGTAGTGTACAGATGAATGACACATGCTGCCACTACGCACGTACCTGCAAAAGAAACAACTGCGTATTGCTTTTGACTATTGATTTGATCTTGATTCTTGATTTGGACTCTTGCTCTTGATCTTGATCTATCTTAAATGCCTCAATACATCTGATCAAAACACACATTAAACTTTCAGCAATTATCTCACAAGGAGATAAATTTCATCCTATGAAACAATTACACAAACCTTTACTATAGTAGCTAGACCGATACAACGAAAACAACTGGAACAACTGCTCACTGAAACACCTCCCAACATGTAACTGGAACAAGCTGACGAAGAAATGCTCGTGAAAATAAATAAACTGTTATCCCTAAAACAAGAAATAAACACTAAGTTGTGCTAAATAATAAAACATAAAAAGCATCAGCTTTACCTACACTGCAGCTGAAGTCTGACTTGGCTTGCTTTCATTCTGTAGAAACTGCTGCAAAAACGTACTGTACTGGGATACAGTAGCTACTACTGTAATATGCTGCTGCAACAAACGAACTAACTGTAAACGGTAATGAGCTGCTGTGCAACAAACAACTACTGTACTGTACCGGTATCTTCGTGTTCTACTGTAATAAACTGCTGTGCATCTAAACAACAACTACTGTACAGGGATACTATGAGCTGATGCTGCAACAACAACAATACTGTACTGTACCAGGTATACATGAGCTACTACTGTATATCTGCTTGTACTTGTTTTTTGGGGGGTGCTGCAACAACAATATGTACTGAAGGGATACCATGAGCTGTAAGAACTTGCTCCAATACTGTACAGGGATACCATGAGCTTGCTGCGTTGCACAAAACTAGATGTACCTGTACAGGTATACATGTGCTATACTGTAATAAACTGCTGCTGAACAACATACTGTACTGTACCGGGTACATGAGGCTTAAAACATGTACAGTTAGCTGAAAATACTGTACTGTACAGGATACCTGAGTGTAAGACTGCTACAACTAGATGTACTGTACCAATGAATGAACTATGTGCCAACATGCTCGTACCTTGCAACAACTGAGTCTTGTATTGACTCTTCCTTTAAGGCCACATAATCTGAATCAAAACACACACTTAACTTCAGCTATATATCAAAAAGGAGAATATACATTTTCATCATGAAACATTACACAACACTACTACTATAGCTAGACGATCCAACAACAGACACTGGGACAAACTGTCCCCTGGGAAGAAATCTCGAGACCTCCAACCACTGTACACTGGAACAAGGCTGATGAAGGAAATCCGCTGTGAAATAACAACTGTATCTAAAACCAAGGAAGATAAAAACTTAAAGTTGATGCTAATAAATAAAAATAAAAACAACAGTTACATACATGCAGCGCTGAAGATGCTTGATGTGTACTGCGAAAAACTGCTGCAACAATTACTGTTACTGTACAGGAACATGAGCTACTACTGTAACTAAACTAGCTGTGCAAAACACAACTATCTGTACCTGAACCAGGGGTTCCAATGAGTATTCTGTAATAATGCTGTGCAACAACAACTACTGTACCGGGATACATGAGCTTGCTGCTGCAACAAACAATACTGTACCTCGTTACCAGGTATAATGAGCTAATACTGGTAATAAAATGCTGCGCGCAACACCAAAATATGTACCTGTACTGGGATACATGAGTACTACTGTTAATAACTGCTGCTGCAAAACGAACACTGTTCAGGGATACATGAGTGCTGCTGCAAAAACAATACTGCTACCGTGTACGGTATACTGAGTACTATGTAATAACTGCTTGCTGCAACAACAATATGTACCTGAACCAGGGGACTACAGAGCTACTTCTGTAATAATGCTGCTGCAACAACCAACTACCTCGTACAAGGGGGGGGTGGCTACTTGAGTGTGCTGAACAACAATACTGTAAACTGTACCAAGGTATAGCGATGAGCATACTACCTGTAAGTAATCTGCTGCTGCAACAAACAATTATGTAAAGGGATCCATGAGCTGTGCTGCCATAAAACACTACTGTCACCTGAACCTAGGGATTACATGAGCGCTGTTATAATGTTACAACCTACTTGTACTAGGGTACATGAAGCCTGCTGCTGCAAAAACAATCCTGACCTGTACCAGGTATACATTGAGTACTACTGTAATAAACTGCTGCTGCAAATCAACACCTACTGTAATGTTACAGGGATACAATGGAGCTACAACAATGATCATTAGCTGCAACAACTACCGTTGTACTGTCCCAGGGATACATTGAGCTGTAATATGCTACAACTACGTACCTGTAAATTGAATGACACTTGCTGCACAATGCACGTACCTTTAAACACAACTGAGTTTGCTCTTGACTCTCTTGACCTTTTGACTCTTGACTTTGACTCTTGATCTTGATTCTTGACTCTTGACGTCTTGACTTTTTAAAATGCCCCCATACCTTGATCAAAACACACTTAACTTCCAGATTATCCCCAAAAGGAGGCATACACATTTATCCAATGAAACCATTACACAAAAACCTACTATAATAGCTTAGGGGACGATACATACATAAAAATAGGGACAAATCGTGCTCCGACTGTGAAACTCCAACCAATGTACCTGGACAAGCTGAAGAAAGAGAATACCGCTGTGAAAATTAACAAACTGTATCCCTAATAAACCAAGAAAGGAACACATAAAGTTGCTGCTATAAATAAAACATATAAAAACAGATTACCTAACATGAGCTCGAAGTTGACTTGGCTGCTGGACTGGTAGAAACTGCTGCGAACAACTATGTAAGGGATACATGAGCTACTTACTGTTAATAATGCTGCTGAACAACAACTACTGTACCAGGGATAATGAGTGTTGCTGCAAACAACTATTTGTACTGTACGGTATAATGATGTCTCTATGTAATAAACTGCTGTGCAAACAACAATACTGTACCAGGATACAAGAGATGCTGCTGGCAACAACAACTACGGTACCTGTTCAGGATACCATGAGCTTCATACTGTAATAGACTGCTGCTGCAACCAAAATATGTACTGAACAGGGATACATGAGTATACTGTATTAACTGCTGCTGCAACAACAACTACTGTACCAGAGGTATACTGAGCTGCTGCTTGCAACAACAACTACTGTCATTACCAAGGCATATAATGAGTATACTGTAATATGCTGCTGCAAAATCAACTCTCTGTACAGGGATACAATGAGCTGCTGCTGAAACAAAAACTACTGTACCTGTACCAGGTATACATGAGCTGCTACTGTAATAACTGCTGCCGCAACAACTACTGTACCTGAACCAGGCGATGAATGAGCGTGTAATAATGTACAAACATATGTTACCGAGGGATTACATGGCTGCTGCTGCACAACAATAATGTACTGTACAGGGATACATGAGCTGCAACACTGATACATTAGCTACAACATATCTGTACTTGTACAGGGAATACACTGAGTACTACTGTAATAACTGCTGATGCACAAAAGAAAAACTACTGTAACCTGTACCAGGGATTCATGTGCTGCTTGCTGCAACTCTCAATCAAATTACTGTACCTGTACAGGGATAATGAGCTAAACATGATCCATTAGCTGCAAAAACTACTGTACAGGCATACATGGAGCTATATGTAATATGCTGCTGCAACCACAACTACTGTCCAGGGATACATGAGCTGCTGCTGCAACAACAACTACTGTACCTGAACCAGGGATACATGAGCTGTAATAACTGCTACAACTACTGTACCAGGGATACATGAGCTGCTGCTGCAACAACAACTACTGTACCTGTACCAGGTACCTGAGTATAATGTAATAATGTGCTGCAAAAAAATCTACTGTACCTGTAACAGGATAATGAGCTTACAAACTGATACATTACGCGCGCAACAACTACTGTACCTGTACTCAGGGATTATCATGAGCTGTAAAACTGCTAAACTATGTCCCTGTAAAATGAATGACCATGCCTGCCCTACCACTGCACGTACCTGAACACAAAACTGAGTCTTGACTTTGGGGATCTTCGACTCTTTGACTATTCTTAAAATGACCGACATACTTCTGAAAATCAAAAAACACACATCACTTAACTTCAGAATTATTCCAAAAAGGAGAATAAGACTTTCATCCATGAAACCAATTACACAAAACCTACTAATATAGCGTAGAACGATACAACTACAACAATCTGGACAATGCTACTACTGACACCTCCAACCATGTTACACTGGAACCAAGTGAAGAAGAAATACGCTGTGCATAAATAAACAATGTTCACTAAAACCAAGAAATAACCATAAAGTTGTCTGCTAATAAATAAAACATAAGAAAAACCAGCTACATACACCTGCAGCTGAAGGTCTGACTTGGCTTTTTTGTGCGGGTCGGTGCGATCCTGGTAGAAATGCTGCAACAAACTACTAGTACCTGTTACAGGGATACCTGAGCTACTCTTGTAATAAATGCTGCTGCAACAACATCTGTACCTGCAACAGGGATACATGAGCTACTACTGTAATAACTGCTGATGCAACAACAAATACTGTTACCTGATACAGGGATACATGAGCAGTAATAACTGATACAGACTACTGTCCGAGGATTAAATGAGCTGCTGAAGAAAAAAAACATGTACCTTTTAGGTATACATGAGTCATACTGGAGTAATAATGCTGCTGCAAAACAAACTACTGTAACCTGAAGGGATACAGGAGCTGTACTAACTGTACAACTCCTGTCCGAGTGTACATGCGCTGTGCTGACAAACAATAAGTACTGTACAGTATACAATGCGCTCCTACTGTATCAATGCTGCTGAAGAAAAAAACTACTGTACCTGACCGGGATCTGAGCTAAAACACTGATACTTCGCTGCAACAACTATTTCTGTACAGGTATTGATGTAACTAATTGCTACAACTACTGTACAGTACAATGAATGACGATTGCTGCAAAAACTGGCAGTACCTGATACAACAAACTGAGTTTGATCTTGACTCTTGACATCTTGACTCTTTTAAAAATGCCCACATAATCTTGCCTCAAAAACAATTAACTTCAGCAATTGATCAAAAAGGAGAATAAAGACATTTATCAATGAAAACCATTACAACAAACTACTACTATAGCCTTAGCGATTCAAAACACAATGGACCCAAACTGCTACACTGAAACTCAAACCCACTTACATGGGAAACTAAGCTGAAGAAGAAAGTTACCGCTGTGAAAATACCAAACTGTATCCCCTTAAAACCAGAAATAAACACTAAAGTTGTGCTAATAAATAAAACATAAAGAAAAAACAGCTCCCATAACCACCTGCAGTGAAGTCTGGACTTGGCTGAGCTACTGTCTGAAAATGCTGCAAACATACATGTACCTGTACCAGGGATACATGAGCTACTACTGTAATAACTGTTGCGCAAACAACTATGTATGACCAGGGATAATTGACGTATATGTAAATATCTGCTGCTGCAAAAACAACATACTCGTCCCAGGGCATAATGAGCTGCTGTCGCAACAACAACATAACTGTACCTGTAACCAGGTATCATGAGTGCTACGTCAATAACTGCTGTGCAACAAAACTACGTACAGTACAGGGATACTGAGCTACTCCTGTATAACTGCTGCTGCAACAACTACTACTGTCCAGGGATACATGAGCTGCTGCTGATAACAATACTGTAATCGCTGTACCAGGTATAATGAGCTATACTGTAAATAATGCTCGCTGCACCAACAACTACTGTATGACAAGGGATCTCCATGAGGCTACTACTGTAGATAAACTGCTGCTGAAACAAACACAAACTACTGTACAGGGATAGTGAGCTGCTGCTGCAACCAACAATATCGCTGTATTACTTGGTATCATGAGCTGACTACTGTGTAATACTGCTGCGACAACAAACAAATCTGTACCAGGGATACATGTGTGCTGCTGCCACAAAATACTGTACCTGTACAGGATATACATGAGCTATACAGGAAATAATGCCTGCTGCCACACCACTCTGTATCTTGAACCAGGGATACATGAGCTAGTAATAACTGCGGGATACAACTTACTGTAAAGGGATACATGAGCTTGCTGCAGCAACAACCAACTACTGTACTGTACAGGGAATACCATAAGTGCAACCATGATTACATTAGCTGAAACAAAATCACTGTACCTTTACCAGGAATACATGAGTACTATGTATATAAATGCTGCTAGAAAACAAAAAACAATATAAAAATAAAAAAAAAACAAAAATACTGTATGTACCAGGGATCCATGAGCGGATGTTGCAGATCAAACAATACTGTACTGTACCAGGGATACATGCGTACCCCATGATCCATATGCTCGCCACAATACTGTACCCAGGAATACCATGAGTTATATCTGTAAACTGTTACTGCTGTCAACAACAATATTGTAGCCAGGGAAATGAGCTGCTGCTGAAACAAATACTGTACTGAACAGGGTATCATGAGCTGTAATAACTGCTCACAAACTACTGACAGGGATAAATGGAGCTTGTGCCTGCAACACACATACTACTGTACCCTGTTCCAGGTTCTACATGTGTACTATGTTTAACTGCTGCTGCCAAAACAACTACTGTACCTGTACGGGTCTACCTTGAGTACCAAATGATACCTATTAGCTGAAACAATACTGTACGTTACCAGGGATAATGAGCTGTAATAACTGTACAATACTGTACCTGTCTAAATGATATCGACACATAGTGGCCAAACTGACAAGTACGCGAAACATCAACTGTGTCTTGAATCTAGACTCTGATCTCTTGACTCATTGATCTTGACTCTTTTAAAATGCCCCTCATAATCTGAATCAGCAAAAAACATTAACTTCAGCAATTATCCAAAAAGGAGATGAAGAATAACATATCATCCAATGAAACTATTACACTAAACCTACTACTATAGCTAGACGTATACCACAACAACTGGACAAAGAAATGAGACAAACTGCTCCACCTGAGACCCTACAACCACTGTACACTGGGAAAAGCTGAAGAAAAAATACCGCGTGAAAAAACAAGTACCCAAAAAACCCGAAAAAACACTAAAGTTGCGCTAATAAAAAAACATAAAAACAACGCTCCATACACCTGCAGTGAATCGATTTGGGCCCGTGCTTTAAAAATGTCAAAAATCTGTTTCACCCTTGAATCAATAAGGGCAAAAACAATCCCGTACGGGATACATGAGCTGCTGTGCAACAAAATACTGTAATGTACAGGGATTACAAAATCTTAATAATGTGCTGGGAACAAAATATGTACCCGCCCGGAATGCTCTACGTAAAAATGCTTGCAAAAAAATATGTACCCGGATACATGAGCTGTGCTGCAACAAAACTACGTTGTACCCGGGATACCTTTATGTGCTGCAACAAAATACGTACTGTACCCTAACATAGCCCGCTGTGCTGCAAAAACAATACTGTACCTGTACAGGTAATGAGGGTACAAAAATGTAATTGCTGTGCAACAAAACTACTGTACCCGTACCCGGATCTAGTGTAAAAAACTGTAAAAAACTACTGTCCCCGGGGAATTTAAAAAGCCTGCTGCAACAACAAACAGTACCTGACCCCAAGAGTCCCTGTTTTTGCTCCAAAAATCTGACCACCTTCTTAAATGCCCCCAAATTTCCCTTACAAAAAACATCTACAATCACTTTCCAAAAAAAGATTTACTTTATCCTTAAAACCCATAAACAAAACCACACTTCTTTAGCTTTTAAAAGGGGTAAAAAACAAGAAAAAATACAAAAACCCCACAAGGGGGAACCCTACAACCAAAAACTGGACAAGTGAAAATAATGTACAGTGGAACAGCTGAAGAAGAAATAGTGCTGTGAAAACAACAACTATATCCCTACAACCACGAAATAACACTGAAGTTGCTGCTAATGAATAAAACATAAAAACAACAGCTACCATACACTGCAGTGAAGTCTGACTGGCCTGCTGCTACTGTAAAACTGCTGAAACAAAATACTGTACCGTAAGGATACAAAGAGCTACTACTGTAATAACTGCTGCTGCAACAACAACTACTGTACCTGTACCAGGAATACATGAGCTGCCACTGTAATAACTGCTGCAACAACTACTGTACCTGTACCAGGAATACATGAGCTACTACTGTAATAACTGCTGCTGCAACAACAACTACTGTACCTGTACCAGGGATACATGAGCTGTAATAACTGCTACAACTACTGTACCTGTACAAATGAATGACACATGCTGCCACAACTGCACGTACCTGCAACACAACTGAGTCTTGACTCTTGACTCTTGACTCTTGACTCTTCTTAAAATGCCCACATACATCTGAATCAAAACACACACTTAACTTCAGCAATTATCCAAAAAGGAGAATAACATTTCATCCAATGAAACCATTACACAAAACCTACTACTATAGCTGCCCGATAAAAAACAAAAAATGGACAAACTGCTCCCCCTGAAACCCTCCAACCAAACTGTCCTGGAAAAGCTGAAGAAGAAAATTAAACCGCTGTGAAAATAACAACTGTATCCCAAAAACAAGAAATAACCTAAAGTTGCTGCTAATAAATAAAACATAAAAAAAACAGTACTACACCTGCAGCTGAGTCGACTTGGGCCTGTGCTCTGTAGAAATGCGGGCAACAACTACTGTACCTGTACAGGGTTTATGAGCTACTACGGTTTTTAATGCTGCTGAAACAAAAACTACTGTACCAGGGATACATGAGTGCTGTGCAACAAAAATATTTACTGTACCGGTATCAGGTATACTG
>JAODAL010049598.1:0-28051 GCA_025379985.1 Phyllomedusa bahiana | reverse complement strand
TGTTTCCAAAGCAAATAGAAAAGCGAGACTGAAATTTGCCAAAAGGCATATTGACAAGCCACAAAGCTTCTAGGAGAATGTCCTTTTTGCAGATGAGACAGATTTGGAGCTTTTTGGCAAGTCACATCAGCTCTATGTTCACAAATGGAAAAAAATAAAGCATATAAAGAAAGAAACATTGTATGTACTGTGAAACATGGAGAAGACTAGATTATGTTTGGGGGCTGCATTGCTGAATCTGGCACTGGGTGTCTTAAATCTGTGGATTTGAATAATGAAATTCAAGACTACCAAGGCATTCTGAAGCAAAATGTGCTGCCTAGTGTCAGAAAGTTTTTTCACAGGTCATGGATCCTCCAACAGGATTATGACCCAAAACACACAACTGACAAAAAAACAAAAAACACCAAATAACAAAGCATTGGACTATTCTGAAGAGACTTCTTTGAGCCCTGATCTAAATCCGATTGAACATCTGTGGAAGGAGCTGAAACCTTCATCCTGAATCACTAGAGCCACTCAAAAGGAGTGGCCTGAATACCTGTAGACAGCTGGAGCACAAGGAGTGAACCAAATTCCTATAGACAGCTGGAGCACGAGGAGTGGGCTAAATATTCATGGACTGCTGAAGCATGAGGAGTGAGCCAAAAACCTGTGGACAGCTGGAACATGAGAAATAGGCCAAATACCTGTGGACAGCTGGAGCATGAGGAGTGGGCCAAATACTTGTGGACAGCTGGGGCACGAGGAATGGGCCAAATACCTGTGGACAGCTGGAGCACGAAGAGTGGGCAAAATACCTGTGGACAGCTAGAGCACGAGGAGTGGGCAAAATACCTGTGGACAGCTGGAGCATGAGGAGTGAGCCAAAACTCCATGGACAGTTGGAGCACGAGGAGTGGGCGAAATACCTGTGGACATCTGGAGAATGAGGAGTGGGCAAAATACCTGTGGATTTCTGGAGAATGAGGAGTGGGCCAAATACCTGTGGACATCTGGAGAATGAGGAGTGAGCCAAATACCTGTGGACATCTGGAGAATGAAGAGTGAGCCAAATACCTGTGGACATCTGGAGCATGAGGAGTGGGCCAAATACTTGTGGACAGCTGGAGCATGAGGACTAGGCCAAACACCTGCGGACAGCTGGAGCATGTGGAGTGGGACAAATACTTCTGGATAGCTGGAACAGGACAAGTGGGCCAAATACTTGTGGACAGCTGGAGAATGAGTGGTGGGACAAATACCTGTGGACAGGTGCAGGTGTCTTGTTGAGTGTTACATAAATCATTTTCTTGCAGTGATTGCCTCAAAAGTTTATGCAACACAATATTTAGTTAAGGCGATCATTATTTTTTGTCCTGTCCAGTTTCAGTTTATTTTATTAAATTTGTTGGATAAACCACAAATCAAAAGCAATGTCTAATTTTCATAATTTGATTTTTAGTAAATTTAAATTTATTACTTTTGTCAAAGTATTTCAGTGGGTTTTCTTTTCTTTAAGGGGGATGTATCGCTTCATCAGTTTGTCTGTTTCATTGTACTTTCAGTTTCTCAGTTCCTCAAATCCAGGGGCATTTCTTACCCTCCCAGCTGGGTGTTTCTCAACTGAAGGGGGATAACATCATCCCATCTGTTCACTGTTCATGCTCGCTCCCGAGTCAGTGTGTTTGTTAGAGATCAGTGGGAGGGGATAGCACATCCCTGCTCCCCCCCCCTCTGTCTGAGTCCACATTTCACTGTGTCGTTCCTCTCCCTATGCAGTCTTATTTTGTAAGAGCTGTTTGTTTACATACCACAACCCTGCATTCAGTCTAGACAGTCTTCTATGAACTCAGAGCCCTGATCTCTTCTTCTCTCACAGCTGGAGGTTTGTACAGTTGAATCCAGTCTTCTATGAACTCATCCAGAGCAGCACAGATCTGTCTCCCTTCTATGTTTACACGCAGCAGCATTAGGCACTGAGCACAATTCTGCTGTTTTCTGATTGTTTAAGCAGTTGCAGTGTTACTGTGCAGCTTCTGGCTGTGCAGAGTGAAATGTTGCCGGCCCCTTATTCTGAGTGAGAGAGGCAGGACTGCGCGCTCCCGTGAATACGACCGGGGGCCAGACAGAATGTAAATTAGTAGAGCCATCAGCCAATGAAATGAAAGGAGGAGGGATCTGGGGAACTGTGTTTACAGAAAACAAAAATAAGGGGACAGTGAAAACAGGACAGCTTTGCAAATGACATCCAATTGCAAATTTGCTTGTTTTCACTGTCCCCTGACTCTGAAGACCATTTAATGTAGTGATACAACCCCTTTAATGGAAGTGGAACTTCAATTTCGTCTACCTGTGTGTTTATAATATTAAATTTAAAATATATATATATATATATATTTAAAATATATATATATAATATATATATATTTTCTTCAATTTTTTGGGATACAATTTCCAAGTAGGCTTGTAGTATTCGACTGTGACCTCTATCCAAAGTGCAACAGTAATTGCCATGATCTAAAGAGGTTACAGTGTTGCCTCAGGTACTTGTTTTATACATTTGGATTCTCCTCCCCTACAGCCGATTTGCTTATAACAAAATAAATTACTATTGACTCCAATGATAAGCAACCAAAAATTTCTGCAAAAAAATGAGGTAGACTAAAAAAAAAAAAAAAAAAAAAAGACGGCAGCACACCAAAAGTTAAAATCTAGGGTGAAATCTAGCTTTAGGTATCAGGTCCCAAAACACCTAAGGTGACATATATAAAAACTGGCACAGACTAGACAGTAGGTTAGTGTAGCACTCGTCGGTATGTATGAAAGTGTCTCACAGCACTTTGTAAATGTGTTCCGCTATGAGACAAATACATGCGCCAACATTTGTCCCGCCAGTTTAATACAGACATGGATAAGAGTGACATTTGTGCAACACATTCTGTCGAGACCCATTCATAGAGTCATAAAGGTGGCTAATCTTATGAATGTAGCAGAAATGTCAGGCACACTAGTTTCAGTGGGTGGGTGCACAAGTTTTTGGTGATTAGACCATTATAATAAAATTGATGGAACAAGCTAAGAACGGAAAAAAAAAAAGGGAAAGCCTAAATAAAAAAGGGGGTACAAGTTTTTTTGCTGCAAATCTGCAGCAGACCCGTTCATACATGTCGCTCCTAAAGTCCTAAAAGGATTAATTTCATATCTTTATTTTTCTCATACAAAAGTTCCAAATCCTCTGCATAGCCAGAGTTATATGCATACTTTTAAAGGGATATGAAAGGAGCTTTAGGTATGCATACTCAAATTAGGCATCAGCAGCTGTCCTAGGGGTTCCGAGGAGGTGGTGCTGAAATCTCCTGGATTCTGTATATAAAAGTTTAGCAAGTATGGTTTTATAATAAAGCTCAGGCCCCCCGCAGCTGTTGTATTCCATGTTAGTAAGTTCAAAGTATATCGGTTAGTTGTCCCTAGTAGTTTTATCCTAGCTGACCATGCAGGAGGTTTGGAGCTTTGTGTTATGGCTCTGACCATTCAGGAGGTTTGGAGCTTTGTGTTATGGCTCTGACCATTCAGGAGGTTTGGAGCTTTGTGTTTATGGCTTGCCATTCGGAGGTTTGGAGCTTTGTGTTATGGCTCTGACCATTCAGGAGATTTGGAGCTTTGTGTTATGGCTCTGACCATGCAGGAGGTTTGGAGCTTTGTGTTATGGCTCTGACCATTCAGGAGGTTTGGAGCTTTGTATTATGGCTCTGACCATTCAGGAGGTTTGGAGCTTTGTGTTATGGCTCTGATTGCTATAAAGAAATATTAAGATATTAGGATTGTCACGAGTTGTGCCGCAGCACGCAGGTCGGGCTGCGGTCGCACTTCTGCCCCCGTCAGTCCACCCGCGCCAGGAGCGAGTGGTGCCGAAGTCCACATATCGGGCCGCGGGCGCACACGCTCTCCTGGGTGCATCTGCTTACCTCACCGCATTCCTGCATCCCCGCGTCTGCCTGCTGGCCGGGTCTGCGTGTCCCCGCTCCTTAGGGCGAATGCGCACCAGTTCTCTTAGATTTAAAGGGCCAGCGCGCCAGTAATTGGTTGATTGCCGGCCGCTGACCCTATATAATGGCTCCACCTCCGGCATGCCCCTGCCAAATCCATAGTGCCTGTACCTATGTGAGGAAGCCTTCTTGAAGTCTGGTTAGACTTTTCTGTGTACCAGTCCTGTTTGCTCTCGTCCTTCGACCACGAATCTTCGCCGCCTGCTCTGATCTTCTGGCCTGTCCCTGTCTACGAGTTTGCCTGCCGATTCTGTACCATGTTGCACCTCGGCTGCCTCCGCAAGCAGGTCACATCAGGGATGGCGACCTGGTGGAATCCTGCTGCGGCAAGTCCATTCTGCTTTGCGGCGGGCTCTGGTGAAAACCGGGACCCACTTAGACTCCGCTCCCTGGTGTAGCCTGTATCACCGTTTGCGTTGGCCCTTTTAGAAGATGGTGTGCCACTGGTATTGGAATGCGTGTATATATATATATATGCCGCAGCCAAGCCAGTGGCATCCAGGTTCACATTGTGTTTTTCAGGAATGTTTTTTTTTTTGTGCAGAACTATACGTTGTATTTGGCATATATTGCTTTTAATTTATAGAGGGGGGAATGGATGCCTCCATTTTGGTCTCTTGCACCCCGCCCACCCCTATCAGTGCAGTATGTTTGCAAGGTTGGTGCTTTTTTTATTTTACTCTCTAGATTATGGAGGTCTGTTGACCCAATGAGAAGTCTGAATTTGACTCTAGTGAGAGGTAAAAATAGAGTAGGACCACCCGCCTTGAGATCCCGTTGGTAGCCGGGGGTGACATAAGCATTTTTTGATCAAAAACATGTGAACTAAGAATCTCAACGTTTTTTTCATGTAATATAGGTCCAGTGGATCCATCACACTTTGCAGACCTCCTGCACTCACGTCACTGTATCAGGATCAGCTAGGAATAGCAGAGCTCATATGCCAATGACTGCTGCAGATCCACCCACAGCCTGACCAGGAAGTGTGAGCCTGATGCGGGTAGGGGCTTTGTAAAACAGCATGGTGAGAAAAATCCTTTAAGGACAGGATTATAAAGATCTAGATAGATTTGTAGGCCATGAAATGCTTTATGGGAAATATATAAATACAACTAGAGAAGAGTGCTGGGACCTCTGGTGCCCTCAATTGAAAGTAGTGCCCCTTGCAGTCACACCCGACCCATTAAAAAGGCTTGAAATATAACTGCTTTCTAGTAAAAATACTCCTGCTACATTGTGTCCTTTACTGCTCTCTGGTAGCTTTCTAAGGCCTGGTTCACATCTGTATTGGAGGTTCCATTTGGAGCATCCGGCACAGATTCTGTAGAAATTTTTATTTATTTATTTTATTTTTTAAAAAGCGCAGCATACAGCATTATTTTAAGTTAAAAAGACAGCCAAGATGTAACGGCCGCTGGAGTAGTCGGTAACGACTGTTGGTGTGTGGATCCACTGGATCATCGCAAGCGGTGGTGTAAGCCACATCAGGGAACGGAGTCTAAGCCTATGCTTTTCACCAGAGCCTGCTGGAAGGTGGGTTTGGCTTGCTCTGGCAAGTGACACCCAGGTTGCTATCCCTGACGCGACTTGCTTGCGGTGGCTGCCAAGGTGTAGCGTAGTACAAAATCATAAGGCAGGCTAATGGTCGGGAACAAACAAGAAGGTCAGGGCTTGCAGCACACAGAACATAGTCAGTGGATTGAGGCAGAGATCTGGATACATGGTAAGACAAAGACAATGCGTAAGTCTAAGTCTCAGAAAACTGTAACGGAAGGAAGCAGGGGGAGGTGACCAGGAAATATAGGGTCAGCGCCCGGCAATTAGCCAATTACTGGTGTTCTGGCCCTTTAAATCTCACTGAGCCAGCTAGAGAGCAGAGATGCATGCATCGGCCAACAGGCAATAGCAGGGAAGCAGGAGCGTAGATAGGTGAGTCTTGTCCAGAAGTATGAACATGCTTGCAGCCCAACATGGGGACTGTGGCACCACTCATCCTCAGCCGCATATAGGGAGAGGGAACACAAGTGCCACATGTTGGGCTGTGAGGCAGTTTATAGCTGTACCACCCCGTTTTGGGCCTCTCCCTCTTTTTTGGCAGAAGAAACCTCCGAACAAGATCCCAGTCCGAATATTGGCCTCCAGCACCCAGGACTTCTCCTTTGGCCATTCCAGTCAACAAGAATGAACGCTTTACCCTTATGATCTTCATGGCCAGTACCTCTTTCACTTCAAAAACATCTGTAAAGTAGGCTTCCGGAGATGGAGAAATGTCCTCCTATGAAAAACGATTAAGGACTAGCAGCTTGAGGAGGGAGGCATGGATGGAGTTTAGCATGTGGAGAAACGGAGGCAGGCAGAGTTTGTAAGCCACAGGGTAGATACATTTGAGGACCCTGAATGGGCCCTGGAACCATGCACCCAACTTGTAGCTGGGGATCTTCAGGACCACGCACTTGGCGGATAACCATAACTTGTCCTCTGTAGAGAAGATCTGGGAGGTTTTCTTTTCTTGTCCTCCTGTGATCTCATACAAGAGGAAGCTTGAAGTAAGGACCAGAGGTTCTCTTGCCAGATAGCCATAAAGTCTCAAACTTGGTCTTGTATGGCAGAAACATCCGAAGGATGCTTGACTAAAGAAAAATCTAATTTGACCTGGAGATGAGAGCACAGAGCATGCCAGAGACAAATTGGACTATATGCAAGGGCATACAGGCGTAAAATGTGCCAGAAGCAGTGGCAAATATGCTGAGGAGCCGAGGAAAGAACGGTCAGAGGCATGAAATGGAACACCGGAGCAAGACGGGTAGGTGGCGGGACTGAACCAGTTCGCATTTTTGGAGCGAAGCATCAGCCAGGTCAGGTACCCTTGCCAGTCGTCTAGCACGCAGACGTAATGTAAATGGTTACGAATGGTCTGACGTGACACTTGGTGCCTCTCACCTCTCTTAAATCTCCCTGGAGTTGTTCAGCATTCATCATCCGGTTCCACAGGGCATTGATTACAATGAAGCGCTCATCAGTGTGTGATGGAGCCAAAGGACATTCACTTCTTTACCTTTCTGTGACTCTTCCAGTGTCTCTGTATCTCTGATAGAACCTGCTGGTAACACTCTAAGCTCAGTGGTCACTTCTGTCTGAGAGCATCCTGCTTGAAGGCTCACAATGGTGAGGTCCTGTTGATCAATTGTAAGGTGTTGTCTTGGTCTCATCATATCACAATGCACACAGCAGCATGATGAGGACTTTTTAATCCATGAAAGTTTTATTGGGTTTTAACATATAGAGCACAGAACAGAAGAAAAAACATCTTGCTGAACATGGCAACGTAAGAAACAGAACTAAAATGAGATGGATCAAGTACATAACACAATTAAGCATGACAAGGTCACATCAATAGTTGCATAAGATGAGGACTTTTTAAATCCCAATTCAAATTGATCCCTTAAAGTTATTGGGTGATTCTGGGATCGAACACCTTAATTTTAGTATTAAAGGGGTTTTGTCATGAAGTAAAATTGATGTGGGAAGCTTGCAAATTAAATAACAATTTCACCATTCATCATTATTAAAAATTCTGCACCGTTTTTGTCTAAGCTGCTCCTTTAGTGATCCATTGTTTACAGCTTGTCTCCAGGGGATACGACCAGGGCCGAGAGCTCCTCAGTCCTGGCCGCACATGCTCAGACATCACTTCTCCTCTCAGGCAGCTACTGAGTGTTCAAACCCCAGGTGCTGTCACTCTACTCCCGTCCTCTGTACTCCTTAGTAATCATACACACTCACTGCAGAGCGAGTGTTCAACTCCAGGTGTTGTCATTCTACTCTCATCCTCTGTGCTCCTTAGTAATCACAGACACTCACTGCTGAGCGAGTGTTCACTGTACTCCTTAGTAATCACACACACTCACTGCAGAGCGAGTGTTCAACCCCGGGTGCTCTCTCATTTTTCTAACATCTTTCGGGGCCTCTGTATTACTTCCCTTATTGTAATCACAGACACTCACTGCTGAGCCAGTGTTCAACCCCAGGTGCTGTCATTACACTGCCGTCCTCTGTACTCCTTAGTAATTAGTCAAACAGTGCAAATAAATAAAAAAAAAAAGAAAGCTCAATGAGATCTGTGCATTGATAAAGAGAAATAAAATCCACAGGTTTGTTTCCTGCAAGGATTTGAACCGAGGACCCTTGTGCCTGGAGGCAAAACCTTTGCCTCTCAGCTACTCACAATGCTTTACATAAACAGACCTTTCTTTGACTACAGAGAGGAAAGGCCTGGTGATGTCATCCTGCTGGGTCACATTATAGGTCGAGATGGGCGAATTGATTCTAACGAAGTGGAATTCGTTTAGAATTTCAGGAAAACTTCGGTTCTGAACGAAGTCGAAGTTTGGGGTACTTCGGGTGAACGAGGTGTGCTTTTGATTGATAAAATGGCTGCGAGCACATGGCGCTACATGGGGCAAAGCACTCTGGGAGGAAGAAGGGCATAACCTGCATGACATGTGCAGAGATGAAGCCAATCAGAGACCGGCGGGATTCTGTTGACGTCATCGCACTATATAAGTCCAGGCGCGACGCCGGAGCACACACTCCTCTCACTGTGCTCATCAGGGAAGGTGCTGCCGCGGCTGATTGTTACTGAAGAATTGATTTTTATACAGCGATTTCTGTGGGGTGTCTCAGCTTGTCTCAGAGACTTCTCTTAATGTCTATTTCTGATTTTTGGTGTATTGGATCTGAAGTCCAGTGTGCGTCCACTGCAGCTGCATATACATCAATATCCAAGTGGGATCTAGCCGTTCCTGTTGTATTCATTTAAAGAAACAGCGTTTTTACAATACAAATACCACTTCATTTTTGGCTGCTCAATTCTTTTGCGCAATTTACATCCAGGGTTAATTAAGCGTTGTTTAGCTGCTGTGGTGACTAAAAGAAACCGTCTTTTCACCCGCCAAAAAATACATTTTTTTCCTGTAGCATAATTCACAAGCGAAGGTTAATTACAATTTTTTCTCTTTGTTGTGTAGCGTAAAAAACACGCCATTGTAACACGCTACAAAGATAGTAGTTTCCGGCTGCTCAATTGTTTGGCGCAATTTACATCCAGGGGTTAATTAAGCGTTGTTCTGCAGTTGTACTCAGTAAAAGAAACTTTGTTTTTCACCGCCACAGAAGAAATTCTGTAGCATAATTCATATCCGAAGGTTAATTAAGCCTGTTTGTGCGTTTACATTTATTAAAACACACAGAGTATATAAACGGCACATACAAGTCCTGCCCATTTGTGGAGCGCAATTTATATCCAAGGGTTACCAAGCTTGTTACTGGGTTCATTTGGAGTCAAATACAGGGTGTGTATTTATCATATACAGATATCTTCATCAAACAGTGTCTGTACATTTTAGAACAAACAGTATGTCAGACAGAGAGGTGGCAGGCTCTCACCTGCGAGTGGCAGAGGCAAAAACATTCCGGGCCCAGGTCGCAGCACAGCAAGGGGACGTCGCAGCAGGGGTCACTCGGTGAGGCCACAACTGCCACTGTCATCTAGCGGCCGTGTGTTGTTCAGCAACCCAATGGTTCTTGATTGGTTGATTAGGTCATCCACTTCCTCCCAGATGACATCTGACAACCCCAGCCAAGAGTGGGTGGGGACATCAGACACAACCCTTAGTTGGCATGGTCCGGGAGCGGGTCAGCGGCCCTCACCTGTCCACAGCCCGCCTCTGTCCCATCCGGTTCCCATAGCCAGAGATCTACTATGTGGTCTGGGCTCAGCGCCACTATATAGCGAGGATGAACAATTTGAGGAGGGCAGTCAGCAGCTACTTGGCAGCGAAGAAATGGGGCCAATATCGCCTGCTTCTTGCAGTAGGCGGCAAAGTATAGATGTTGAGAGTGGCATGGGAGGTCATGTTGTGAGGGGTCAGCCTCTGCATGCCAAGACTGGTGATGAGGACAGTAGTGACGATGAAACACAAATAGATGATGATGTAGCCGACCGCACTTGGGAGCCGGGTGAGGCAAGGGCTTCATCATCGTCAGGAGAAGAGGGCGTCAGCTTGCCGTCAGGCAGCAGCGCAGCCAGCAAGTGGGTCGTGTGCCGTGAGTCAGCAGGATAGCAGCAGTGTGAGGTCGGGAGCCAAGCGGCCACGGGGTAAAAAACCCACTTCTCAGGTCCAAGAAAGTAGCAGCACAGGAGCTCAGCGAGGCAGCGGCGGCAGTAGTCACTCAGTCGGAGCGTTGGCGTAAAATCCGATACTCGCGTGTGGCAGTTCTTTGCTAAGACACCGGAGGAGCCGAATATGGGTATATGTAGATACTGTGGCAGAAATTGAAGCGTGGCCAGGGAGCTAACTTGGTACCACGGCCCTGCGTCAACACATGCAGCGTCACCATCTAGTGGCCTGGGAGAAACGTGGCTCAGATGTGGTGGTCCATCTTGCCGCCGCAGCAACAGCCGCAGCAGCAGCAGTGCCCAGTGGCACGCATGCCCTTGCAGCCAGTCAAGGCTCCACCACCTCTGCAGAAGGGAGCTGTTTCTCTATGACATCATCTCCCGGTCCAGATGCTCCGCTCCTCGCTACTCATGGCGCCAGCAGTCGTTCAGCGAGGCGATTGCAAAGAGACAACAGTATGCGTCCAACCATCCTAAGGTGCAGAAGCTGACCGTGCTCTTCCAAGTTGTTGGTGCTGCAGTCCCTCCCTTTCCAAATGGTGGACTCTGCACCGTTCAGAGAACTAATGGCTTGTGCCGAGCCGAGATGGAGAGTTCCAAGCCTTAATTTCTTTTCCAAAAAGGCAGTACCAGCACTTCATAAATAGTAGAACAGAAGTGGCCAGTCCTTGAGCTTATCGGTTTGTTCCAAGGTGCACGGCAGCGCGGACGTCTGGAGCTGTAACTACGGTCAGGGCCAATACATGTCCTTTACGGCCCACTGGGTGAATATGCTTCCGGCCCAGGCACACCAACAACTTGGACAGGAGACGCCGCTTTCTCCTCCACGGTGTCAAACTGCTGCTCCTGCGCCAATGTCCGCCTCCTCCTCCTCCACCACCACCACCATCTCAGCCTCCACAAGTACTGCATCATCATACCACATATGTAGGGCACAGCGGTGTCACACAGTTCTACACCTGGCTTGTCTCGGCGAACGAAGTCACACAGGGGAGGAACTGCTCCGCGTCATGCAGCAAGAAATCGATGTGTGGCTTTCTCCGCGCCAACTGCAAATCGGAACCATGGTGACGGACAATGGGAGTAACATGGTGTCCGCGCTGCACAGAGGAGGGATGGTCCATGCGCCCTGCATGGCGCACGTGTTCAATCTGGTTGTGAAAAGGTTCCTGAAGTCTTCCACCGATCTTCAGAGATTCTGAAAATGGCCAGGAAACTGTACATGCACTTCATCCATTCCTACAAAGCCAGGAACACCCTCCTCGAGTTGCAGCGGCAGAACGGCCTCCCCCAACACACTCTGATATGCGATGTTTCCACCCGTTGGAATTCCAGCCTGCACATGTTGGACCGACTGTATGAACAGAGAAAGGCCATTAACGATTTTTTGATGATCCAGGCGGACAGGAGTACTCCCCTGTGTAACTTTGATGTCAGCCAGTGGCAGCTCATGCGTGACACCTGCCGTTTGTTAAGGCATTCGAGAGGCCACTTTATTTGTCAGTCGCCAGGTACTACGGATGAATAATGTCATTCCACTGCTTCATGTCCTGGAACAGATGCTGAAAAATCTGTCTGGGCATGGACTGGAGACGTGGCGACTACATCTCGTGGCCACATGAGTCCGGTGGGGACTGAAATGGAGGATGAGGACATTGGAGCAGAAGCATTGTCTGATGAAATGAGTGGATTTTCTACCCAGGTGACAAGAGAGGAGGAGCAGGAGCAGTTGGAGGAGGTAGATGGAGATGAGGAAGACGAGGCAGATGACCCGCAAGCACCATGGCAGTATACAGTGGAGATGGAGGCAGGGAGCCCCTCGGAGGCACTTGTGCAGATTGCCCGCAGCATGCTGATTTGCCTGGCTAGTGACAGCCGAATAGTCAGCATCCGGCAGAGGGATGACTTCTGGCTCTCCACCCTATTGGACGCTCACTAGCGGTCCAAAATGGGAGCCTTTTTCCAAGCTATTGAGAGGGAGGACAAACTCAAATACTATAGGTAAATCCTCTGTAGTCAGTTGGCCGCTGCCTATGTGCGGCATCGTCCCTCCTCTGACAGGTCTGACCGGGGGGTTCTTCAGCGCTCACGTACTACTGCCGTGCTGCTGGGGAAGGTGGGGATAGAGCAGTACCAGCTCCATCAGCAGCAACCTAAGTCTGGAGTCACTGATGAGCAGCTTCCTTCACCCCGCCATAGTGAGGAGGACAGTCCGCCAGCAGCAGCAGCAGGACCTGGAGCAGACCCTGAACCAACAGGTGGTGGCCTACTTGGACAGCACTCTGCCACCCAGTTAGAAGATCGCGACTACGGCAGCCAAACTGATGTTGGCCGTAACTTGCCGAGTTTGCAGTGGAGAAGGTGTCCTGCACGGCCAGTAGTGTGGCATCAGAGCGGGTGTTCAGTGCGGTGGGGTCCATCATTACCCCAAGGAGAACCCGCTTGTCCACGGGAAATGTGGAATGACTGACCTTTGTCAAAATGAATCAGGCGTGGATCGGCCAGGATTTTCACACACCAATGCCTTAGGCGTCAGACTACATCAGCCATGACGCCTCGCCCAAACTGTGAGAAATGAGACTTGGTTCAAACTACCTGCCTCAGCCACTATTCTGATGCCGCCACCCACATGATGCCACACATCTGCTGCCAGTTTCTCCATCTGCCTACCGCCATCTTTACCAGGGACTGGTATTGCCACCCACCTCCACACTCATTGTCATTGTGCCACTTTATGACCTCATGCTGCTGCTGCTGGTGCCGTGACATCCACACTGTGTCATTGTGCCACTCTCTGACCTCATGCTGTTGCTCCTGCCGCCGTCACCTCCACTCTCTGTCATTGTGCCACTCTGTGGCCTACTCCTGTTTTTGCCACCTCCAGAATGTCATTGTGCCACTGTCTGACCTCATGCTGCTGCTGTGGCTGCTTCCGTCACCTCCACACTGTGTCATTGTGCCACTCTGTGGCCTACTCCAGTTTTTGCCACCTCCAGAATGTCATTGTGCCACTGTCTGACCTCATGCTGATGCTGCCGTGACCTCCACACTGTGTCATTGTGCCACTCTGTGGCCTACTCCAGTTTTTGCCACCTCCAGAATGTCATTGTGCCACTGTCTGACCTCATGCTGCTGCCGCCGTGACCTCCACACTGTGTCATTGTGCCACTCTGTTGCCTACTCCAGTTTTTGCCATGTCCAGAATGTCATTGTGCCACTGTCTGACCTCATGCTGCTGCCGCCATCACCTCCACAGTGTCATTGTGCCACTCTGTGGAATACTCCAGTTTTTGCCACCTCCAGAATGTCATTGTGCCACTGTCTGACCTCATGCTGCTGCCGCCGTCACCTCCACTCTCTGTCATTGTGCCACTCTGTTGCCTACTCCAGTTTTTGCCACCTCCAGAATGTCATTGTGCCACTGTCTGACCTCATGCTGCTGCTGTGGCTGCTGCCGTTACCACCACTCTGTATCATTGTGCCACTCTGTGGCCTTCTATAGTCTTTGCCACCTCCAGAATGTCATTATGCCACTGTCTGACCTCATGCTGCTGCTGCCTAACCTCCACACTGTGTCATTGTGCCACTCTGTGGCCTACTCCTGTTTTTGCCACCTCCAGAATGTCATTGTGCCACTTCCTGACCTCATGCTGCTGCTGCCGTGACCTCCACACTGTGTCATTGTGCCACTCTGTGGCCTACTCCTGTTTTTGCCACCTCCAGAATGTCATTGTGCCACTGTCTGACCTCATCTGCTGCTGTGGCTGCTGCCATGACCTAGACACTGTGTCATTGTGCCACTCTGTGACCTATTACTGTTTTTGCCCCCTCCAGAATGTCATTGTGCCACTCTCTGACCTCATGCTGCTGTGGCTGCCGCCGTCACCTCCACACTCTGTCACTGATGTTGCCACCTGAGCTCTCAGCTTGTTTTTTTCCAGCTTTCGCTGGCATGACTTTATCAGGCAACATTCCCCCTTCAGTTTGTTGGTCAGTTTTGCCCTCTTAATTGCCCAGGGAATTTTATAGTGAAGCGTCATGTGGCAGTCATGTGCGTGTCATACTAAAACACAACATTGTATGAAGACCAAACCAAGCTCCCTCTGCATATTTAAGCATGGCACAACGTTCTACAGCACCCTGCAGGCTCTGTGCAGCCTGGAAATAGCTGTTTTTTTAATGTGATTCGTCCCAAAGTAATTCGCAACGAAGTTATTTTTGTCGGGAAATTCGGCGAAGTGAGCGAACCGAATTTTGAGAAATTCGCCAATCTCTAATTATAGGCAATTCAAACAAATCACACACGCCTCTCTGGCCCAAATGCAGCATGGGAAAGATAGGCAGGTGCCGGATATTAATGAGCCAATGCTCTAGGTACTAATTCACACCAGCATGCAGAAAGCCACAGTATAACACATAGGGAGAATGCCATAGATAAGGCGATGGTAAGGGTAACGTCAGTTCCAGGGCTTGCAAGCGTGCATACTGTAGCTACCGTATCAACTAATACCACATATTTTTCCAGCATGTGATTATATATTTTTTGCCCTAAAACACTTGGGAGCTTAGGGTACAAGTATTTTGTGCAGGACACCTTTTAAGTGCTGGGAAGCCTGCCCATTTGAATATTATGGGTGCTATAGGCTGTAACTCAGCATGGTGTTCCTGTGTGAATGGCGTTACCCTTTGCATCGCCTTATCTATGGCATTCTCCCTATGTGTTATACTGTGGCTTTCTGCATGCTGGTGTGAATTATTACCTAGAGCATTGGCTCATTAATATCCGGCACCTGCCTATCTTTCCCATGCAGCATTTGGGCCAGAGATGCCTGCTGATGGGACTCAGTATATCTCCCAGCCATTGAGCAGTAAGTGTAGCTTTGTAGTTTTCCAAATCACACATGCACCCTTCTGAGCACACAGAGCTGAAGAGCTGGCTGCAGGAGGTTTGAAAGGAGATTGTGGCAAAACCCCTTTAAGCTCCTTGTTAGGCTATGTTCACACGGCTTATCCACGGCGTAATTGCGGGGACGGATTTTTTCCCGCAATTACGCCATTTGCTGTGCAGTGAGGGGGGGGGGGGGCAGCCCGCCGGCCCCATAGACATTCATTATCCACGGCGCGTATGCCGCCATGATAATTGACATGTCACTTTCTCCCCGCTCGCGAAATACGGCGAGTGGCGAGAGGAGACGGAATCCATAGTTCTCTATGAGAGCTGTGGATTACCGTAATGACTGGGACGGATTTCAGCCGTAATTCGCGCAGTACGGCGCGAATTACGGACCGAAATCCGTCCCAAAATAAGCCGTGTGAACATGGCCTTAGAGATCAGCAAGTTGTTCCGAAAGTCATGAAACATTGAACAGCTGGACGTGTGCATCTAAAGGTAAGAGATGTCCTCATTTGGTGCATTTAAAAAAAAAATTTCAACAAATTTTATGTTCATCCTGAATTTTCAACCAAAAACCCAGAATCCCAAACTTTTTGTGATTAGTGTGTGTATATTTATTTTTTAAGTCATTATTTTTTATTTTTATTTTTATTTGCCTCTTATGATTTTTAATTTAAACTACAGCTTTGGTTGATCTCTATCACTTTATTTTTCTTTAAATCTTCATATAATCCCACTGACATTTCTCCTGGTTCTGAATCCCAGTATTATACAAAAAAAAAAAAAAAAAGCAAACACCACTCTGCGCCAATTCCACCACGCTCGTCAAATCAACCACTCCAGCGGGGGGGAACGTACATTTCTCTCATTACGGACACCTGAGTGGTAATTTTTCTCCCTTTACAGCTGTTTTACAAAGTAAATGACAAAAATCTTAAATCTTCAAACTGACAATCCCTCTCCAGAAGATAATGGTACAAAAAAAAAATCAAAAAAAAATCAAAGGCAAACCCGCCACTTCCCCGTGTTATGTGTGTGTATATTATACTTTGAAATGATAATTTGCCGAGTCTCTTTGAGATAAAAATGCAATTACAGCCCGCTTTCATTTCCCTTCTGTCGACATATAAAATTATCACGTCCTCCACCGCCTTATCCAATTCAATATCGTTTCATTTATTTGCAGCCGAGGTTCCCGTTTGTATTGTCTTAGCGTCACGTCTTTACATTAAGGACTTGAGAGTTCACGCCGTAACAATTAAAAGATGTTCCGTCGTTAGCTCTGAGCATTCACGCTATTTCCAAGACAAGTAATTGCCGAGGATGAATAGGGAACGTTCGCAGGCAAATTTAAGATGATGAATCGCGCAATTTTTTGTAATTTTTTTTTGCCATTGGAACAGGACAGAAAATACAGATCTGTCATTTTATTTTATTTTATTTTTTTTATTTTTTATTTTTTTTTAGTGAAAGCTTTTGAAAGTTCTATTTAATCAAAGCCTGATGGCATTTGTCAGAGCCCGCTGTGACGGAGAATGGGAAGATTCATTAAAGAGAGTCAAAATTTTCTTAGGGAGCGGTTACTATGCAGTTTGCCGCCTTTATTGATGTCCTCTCAAAGGAGATCTTTAAAGATGGATTTGGAACAATTTGTCAGCTCTGTGAACTCGACGCTTCCTTGGAAACACTGCGTGGCACGTTGAATGGCTCGGAGAGAACCCCGTTCCTTTTGAAAATTCTTATTAGTTCAAGTTGGAGACAGCTGGATTCAATCGAATGTGCTGAAGAGCTTTAGAGTGTGATGATTGAGAAGCAAAAAAAAAAACTGCAACTCAATGTTCCTTATCTGGACCGGTAACGGGTCCGAAAAATAAATGAGCTGGATTCAATCATATTGTCCAGCTCAGGTGGGTTTCTACCTTCTTTCTTCCATAAATCTGGTTCTCAAGGTCTCTCAATGGTGCAAATTTACCACATCTGGGACAGAGCCGTCTTAACAGTATCATGGGCCCTTGGGCATAGCACTGCAGTAGGTCCTGCCCAAATACATGACCACACTTGGCCATGCCTCGAGCAACCTCCTCTCCAAACACACCCGTATTATCACACCACTTATGTCTGGACACCAACAACATGCAGCCTAGAAGACTATTTGGCAGGGCAGGGAGTCTTTGGCTCCCTTTTCCACTGTAGTTTATAAAACACATAAACCATCAACTGCTTAACGACCGCCCATCGTCTTTTGACATCGGCATTTCAGGTCGTTCGTCTGCAGCAACGTTTTTTGCCGTCGCTGCAGACATCGGAGTTTGCGGCTCTGGGCGCCACAGCAGCACTTGAAACGGGGTTGTACTACACAGTTCTGTTCCCTGTGCAGCTCCTGCAAGCGCCGGGGAGCGGGTGAAACCTCTGCTCCCCGGTGCTTTAACCCCTTGATTGCCGCAGTTCATCACCACAGCACAATCAAAGGGCTTTCCCTGCTCTGTCAGGTGATTGGGACACCCAGTGACCAGAGAGAGGCCAGGGAACGGCTGCACAGTCAGCCCTGGGGACCTAAAGTAGCCCCAGGACTGTCTGTGTAACAAGCCAGTGATCATGGAAAATTGTGAGCTGCCCTGATCACTGCCTGTGTCATACTGACACAGATTATAATGTATTAGCATATATGAATATGCTAATACATTACTAAGTGTAAAAAAATGTAACACAGTTCTCCCTTCATGGGATTTAAAAAAAAAGTAAAAAACATAAAGAAGTGTAAAAAAATAAAAATCAATAACAAATAAATAAATAAAATAAAAAAAAATATTTAATAAAAAATAATTGTGCATACATTACACACAAAAACATCCCTACGCATATTAGATATCAATATGACCATAATAACCTGTAGAATTAATCTAACAAGATATTAAATGTGAAATGTGAATGGTGTAAAAAAAAATGTTAGAAAAACAAAAACTTTTTTTGTAAGTTCTGTAATGATTTATTAGTGAATTTAAACTATTCCCCAAAAAAGTACGCTTGTTGAATAAAAGAGGCCTCATCCAAACTGCACATTGAAAAAAAAAAAAAGCTACAACGTTGAAATGCAAAAAAAAAAAATTTTGGTCATTAACTACTTTTCGGGTTGGGGGTTTTAAGGGGTTAAAGGGCAAAGCAAACCCAGGAATCCGGGGTTGTTTTTTTATTCCGTGACAAACAAATACCCCCCTAGGGCCCCATACTTGTGGGGCCCGGGGCACTGCCTAGTGTCCCAATGGAAAAGATGGCCCCTGTCTGTAATAATGCAAGGATTTTTACTGTAACCAGTAGTGTTGAGCGTTTTTAGACAAAAGTTAAAATCGGAAATTTTTTTTATGGTGATCAAAAATTTTCAGATCATGCGAAATTAAAGGGTTTAAAATTGTGATCATCTATTAAGATCGCCCTTTTTGGGCGCTTCTTCTTTTTTGGCGGCCAGCAAATCTTTTACAGAATAGAAGGGTGAGATGGTGTGCGACGTCAGAGGGGTGTGTTGGTTGCGATTGGTGGAAAAATCCATGCCCTCGTTTACAAGAAGGGGCGTTTCCTGTTTCACCCTCATGTCTCTCAGCGTCTCAAAAATGGGGGACCGCGCTCTGCCGTGGCAAACACTCAGCGAAATAGTCTATTTTGACAGAGAAACTCTTATATTTTTGGGACCCTTCAAATTTTTGTTAGATTAAGATTTGAAGATTTTATTATTAGCTAGGATTTTAAAAAGCAGCATCTACGCTGTAAAGCCCGGAGGGGGCGGGGGAGGGGGAGGGGAACCCCCCGGGCGAAAAAAAAAGTCATAAAGAATACGGATAAAGTTCCCCAAAATTAGTTAGACATTGACTGCAATATCTTTATTTTTAACTTTTTCTATTGAAATATTTCCCGGGATAGGGGGCACCCTGAATTTATATTGGGTTCCAATCTTTTCTGTAATGCAGGTCTCTTTGTTAGGTGCAAAACCCATTTTATTATCAGTATACATTTCAGATAGGTGTTCTTTTTAATTTTCCCATTACACCTTGAATGTTATTATCCACCTTGCATTTAAAATTACAATCCGCAATTTGTAGTCACAAGGTTGTTTGTTGCCAAAAATAAAAGTATAAAAGAAAAACATAACAGATACGGTTTTTTGCCTTTTGCGCACCCACTTTGTTCATTGACGCAGCACCCGTAAATTTAAAAAACAGCAATTCTATAGTCACCACTTAATTGAAAGGGTGCAAAAAATACCGTTTTTTTATTTTACGAAAACATAACGAACGTTTTTTTTTGCATTTTTTGCTCAGTAAATTTTGTTGTAGACACCTTCCCAGTAAATTTGAATCCAGAAATTTTTTGTTTTGATTAGAGGGTTTTGGGAAAATAGCTGTAAATTTGCCATTTTTTAAAAAAGAGATTTCCCAAAACTTTCCTCCTTTTAAAATTTTTTTATATTTCTG
The DNA here is from genome assembly GCA_025379985.1 of Phyllomedusa bahiana. Taxonomy (NCBI): domain Eukaryota; kingdom Metazoa; phylum Chordata; class Amphibia; order Anura; family Hylidae; genus Phyllomedusa; species Phyllomedusa bahiana. The sequence continues at coordinate 8,488 of JAODAL010049598.1, read as the reverse complement.
AACATGGAGCGAAAGGCAGGTGGTAAGCGAGCAAAGAGGGGGTTGCACATGGAGGTAAGGTAGAGAGAAGGTGTCCTTCCAGTGTGGCGACAAACGCTGCCAGCGGATCGTCAGTTGAGGACCGTCACCCTGTCATCGCTGGGTCAGGGCCCTTGAATCTAAGTAACGAACTCGCGCCAATTGTCCTTCAGTTTAAGAAACCCCTGCACCCAGCAGTCTTCCCTCCTCGTCCCGCAGCCCACGGCACAAATGCAGCATCACTCCGTCCAACATAAAAGCAGCCCAAATGTAAAATGGGTTTACCCACATGTGGATAATCCATTGTTGAAGACCTTTGATGAAAAAATGCGGTTGGGGTCAAAAGGATGTTAAAAGATCAAGGGATGATTTAGTTGTCTGACGGCAGTTACTGAGCCATCAGAGGGGGTGAAGGAAGTCGGTCAATCGGCAAAAACCCCGGGGGTCGGCAACGCCTTGCAGTGCCCTTGTTGTCCCCCGCAGCTTCTAAAAGAAAAAGCAGGACGACCAAGTCACCTGTGTTGATGATGAGTGATGATGATGACGAAATTGCGGATCCATCCTGGTTTTTCCGCAGAATTTGCTTGCAGCGCTTCATACTGGACGAGGAGGAAGACGGGGGGTTTGTTCAATACGGGTCCCGCCAAAAAAGGGATGAGGCGGTCGCAAAAGTCGCTGATAATTCCCCCAGCCACGGACGAAAAAACCCCGCTCCTCGTTATCGCCGTAAAAAAGGCCCCCGGACCTTTTCAACCCGGGGCCCTTCTTTGAGCAAGCCCTTATTACACCAGCATTTTCTTTTGCCGCCTTTCCGTAAATGCAAAATTGAGGAAAGAAACTTAAGTGGTTAACCACCCCAACATTTTAGTCAAAAAAAAAGCGAATGCATGGTTGAAATGGGGGGGGAACATTTGGGCCAAAAAAGGCCAGACCGCCCGGGCCTCCAAACCACTGCACCCCTTGTTCCGCCTCCCCCCCCTCCCCCACACCAAAGCTTCCTCAGCTGCCCATGTCTCTCAGGTCATGATCAAGGATCGCCTCCGCTCAGCCTCCCCCGTCGCCCGAGTACCCAGCCCCCACCAGAGACCTCTCCCTTTCTCCTTCCGCCAGTTTGACACCGCACCCGTACAGCGGCCAGTCTACAGCCAGCCCTTTCTGTTTCCAGGTTTGGGCAGAAGAAAACTTTTACCCAAAACCACCCCAAACCCAAAGCTGAATGTGTTTTTTCCAGGCTTTTGGCCGGAAATGTTCCTTTTTCCTCGGGTGGACACGATGGTTCCCGCCAGTATGGCCCCTGCCTCCCCCAATACCGTGCCGAGCAGGCATTTCTTTCCCAAAAAAAGCCGTCCCTCCCCGGGCCAGATGTGTCATCTAAAATTTAAAGGGGTTTGCTGCTCTGGTCCGGAAAAGCCCATTCCCACCAAAACGGACTGTAAGCACGGCCAAGGCCGCTATTTTCTGTGACAGCTAACGGGGTTTGGGGGGTGGAGTCTCTGGGGTCGGGGGGTTCAGCCGGCGCAGTCTTAAAAAACCCGCGGGGATGGTGCAGGGTCTTTCCCCCAAGTTCCTGGTGGATCCGTGCCCAGGACACCAGGCCGTGTTAAAATTTAAATTTTCCTTGGAGACCGTCCACCAAGGGAGGACTGTGGACGGTCTGCACGAGACCGAGCGTGGCTGGGGACAAGAACCTTTTGCCCGGCAAAGGGGGTGGCGATAAGGGGAAATCTGTGGCCGCCTTTAAAATCGGGAGGCTGGAGCCAAACCCCTTTCCTGGGGAATTTGAAACCCTTTTCGTCCAAAATTTCTAAAGAACCCCCGGGTTTGGGACTGCCCCGCTGAAGAAGGCTCGAGGTTGATTCGCATTCCGCCGTTTGCACCCCGCTTCGTCCCCCTGGCTGCGTTGCAGGGCAGCTCGGCCCCCCATCAACCTCCTTGTTGACTTGGGCAAACTCTGGAAACCACCCCCCACATGCCCCGCGATTGTGGGAGCAGCGCCAAATTCATTACGAGTACGAAGTGAACCATGGCCTGACAAGCCGGTGCGGACCCCGGGGGGTGAGCCCCGAAGGGGGAGGCAGGTGAAAGAGCTCTGCACCTCCTTGCCAGTTTTGAAGAAGCCACCAAAATGGTCGGGGGGACTTTCCCTTTTCGCAGAGATTGTGGTGATCTTATTTGGAAAAGATGTTGGGGGAAATCTGAAAAAACGGGCCCCCCAGCGAGGAGGAGACGGACACAGATGCAGACCGGAGCCTTTCTCTCTGTCAAAAACACAAGCCCGACAGTTTTTTCAATTTATCAGTCTTCATTGGCAGTGGTTCGGGTCCCCGGGCTTGGCAAGGTGGCGCTCAGCTCTCAGGTGCAATTGAGGGGAGTCAGGGCTGTGGTTTTAAACTGTGCCGGGGGGAAGGGGGGGAGGGGGAGGAGAGTATTCCGACACGACGTCCCCCCTTGGAAAAAGGTTGGGGTGAAATTTTAGGCAGATGAGGGAAAATTTTTTTGCTAGGGCCCCAAAAAGGGCTTGGGAACTCAAGGCTATCTCTACAGTGCTTGGGTCTCCATTTCCCCCAACATGAACCTCGCATTAAGGCCATCAAAATGAACAACAGTTACTGGGGGCCCCCCTCCTGGATCCCCCGGTTTCAAAACAAAACTCAGCATTTCCTTCACCCACCCAAATAAGAGAAAAGAGGAAAAAGGAGCCCTTCTGATTGATCAATGGGGACTTTTGTTGCGTCGTTCACGTTTTTTCAAATTCACGGGGGGAACAACGCCAGCGAACGTGGACAGCAGTGAGTGCCAAGTAGCCGTGCGGCAGCACGCAGCAGGCAAAAGGTGGCAGGGAAACCTAATGGGGACCTCTGGCAATCTTTATTTACCCCCCTACCCAAAACTTTCAATGCAGGCCACAGATACAACACCCCGAGATCACTTAAATCATGGTTTGCACGCTATTCTCTCAAAAACCGTGTTTTTGTATGTGTTTCCCGGGCCCAATGAACTTCTGGGATCCAAAATGGAAAACGAAAAAGGCCCGAGCGGCCGCACGCCACGAGGGTTGTCCCTGCCCAGCAGCCCGCGCATATCTAGCCCGGGCCTTCACCAGCGGAGGAGTCATTACGACAAAAACATCCGGTTTCCCCAAAAATGTGGATGTTTTACTTTCTCAAGATGAATAGGGATGGATCTCGATGATGTTGTGGCCCCCAAATTTTGAGGTCACCGATTAGTTGTGGTTTCTTTACATTCCTTTCAAAAAAAAAATGGTCCCCTTTTAAAAAAATTATTTTTAAAAATGATCATTTCTTACTGCAATTTTTATTTTCTCAATTCGCAAAGGGTTTATTTTGTGATTTTTTTTGGAGGAGACTGAAAAGACACCAAGGGTTTTATGACAAAACATATTCCATTTTTCTCACTTCATCTTTTGAATTTTTCACATTTCAATGGTTTTGGGGTCTGTTGCCCACAATTTTTAACATGGCTGAGAAGTCAATTTATAATTTTTTGGGTCATTTGCTGTGAATAAGCAAAAATCATGGTCCTTTGGAACAGAAATGTGGGTTCTAATGGCATTTCTCCTTACAATTTTTAAAAAAGTGGGGTGAGAAGCAAAAGGGACCCGGGTTAACGGAGCGTTAACCACCAGTATTTCCAAGTGAAGCCCCTTTGGGCCACATCAAGGAGGGAAAACCTACCAGGTTTGACTGTGTACAGGGAAGGTGGAGTTTCCCCACTTTGCTTCCCACTCTGCTTTAGCACGACATTTTTTTGTTGCTGCGTCATAGGCTTTTAAACCTGGGTTTTTAATAGTGGGACGCCGCCTGGGGTTACCGCACCCACTGTAATCCGGCCCTGGGTCATGTGTCACAGGAAGGTAAGTCAATGTCCCGTGAACTAAAATGGGGTTGAAAATCCTTTTCCCCCCCTTTTTAAATGTGGGGGGCATGCATTTTGGGGAAAGGGTGCTTCCAGGACGGGTATTCAATGTCCTTAAGTAAGTGATGGTTCAACAAACGCCTTCTGGCACTTTTTAATTTGTGGGTGATGCGGGTTTTAAAGGGGCAGCTGTGGTACAAGACGGGATAGTAAATGGTCGTGACTTTTTTTTGTGGCTTTTTATAACCTAAATTGTTGCCTAAGATGTAGCACGTATCCATTTGACTGTTTGGTGTTAATTTTTAGTTCTCCTGCCTTGTTTGGGTGAAAGAAAGAGGTGTTGTTGCTCTCCCCCTAGACTTTAATGGTCATCCTCAAATCGACGTTTACTATCGAAAAAACCCCTTAATCGATGGTGGCCAACTATGCTTCGCCCGATGCGATGGCCAAGTAACGCTCAACATAGAACCAGTGCACGAGAGAGTTCACATGAAAATCTTTACCCCAAAAGGGACCAAATTTTCACCCCAGGGAGCAAGCATGGGGTTGAAAAGGGTTGTAATGGTGCGGATCTGCAGTAAAAACAGTTTTAACTGCAAATCTGCATTGCCCTACAAATTTTTAAAGGGCTAAGATCAAATTTTTTCCAAATTTCGGCTGTATGTGGCTGCCCCCTCCATGTGGTTCACACGAAGGGAGACCTGTATGATCGGGTGTCTCACCCTTTTCTGGCATAAAATGCGCCAAAGTGAGCTGCCACGATGTCTAATGCAGCTAATGAATTTTTGGGTTTGGGGGCATTGTTTAAGATCAACACTTTTTAATGCAAACCCCAACATGAGGGGGTGTTTGGGGGCGTGCACCACATCTAAAATTATACACAGTAGAATGTGTTCCGGGAAAAAACCCGGGGCCCTTATGGGACAGACAGACCCCACGTCAAAGTGCCTGCCTACCTGAGAGTCGAGTGGAGATAGATTTCTTTTTGGGGAAAAAAAAAATTCCAAATTTCTAAATTCCACCCGTACAAAAAATAACAAGTCATTTCTGTTAAATTTTCAAACTGTATAAAATTTAAAATTTTTCTAATTTAAATAAAAATGATTTATAAAAAATTTCTAAAAAATATATATCCCCCAAAAAAATTTTAAAAAAATCTTATATAAAATGTATTTAAATTAATAGAATCTAAAATAATTTTTCCCTTGAAACCCATTGTGATGTTGTTCGATTTTAAAAAATTTTTAAATTTTTTACTACATTAAAATTTGAAATTTATTTTTGCTGCTTCACCCTTTATTCTACTTTACAGCAGAGGCAGCACAGCACAGGTATTGCTGGTGACCTGTGGTCCTCCAAAGCAGTATCAGTCCATAGTTTCTATCACTGACATGCTATTCTAATGACTTCTCTTATTTCCAGCCTATCTAGAGCCTTTATAAATGTTTGGGGCATTACTAATGCGTCTAAGTTTCGTAATGCGGCAAACACACAGGCGAGGAGCGGGAACTTTAGATGCCATTTATAATCACACAAAAAACACTTTTATACATTCAGGCGCATTATACACTGAAAACAAGACTCGACAATTCACTTCGAAGCGCCTTCCTTCATACATGTCTCCCTAAGAGTACTAAGAACATTTACAATTAGTAGGTCTTAATAAGATCTTCTCACCAGAGTGACTGGCTTTTTACATGTAGGAAAAGTTAAATAAAGACTATTTCTAAATACATTGCTGTTTTGATTTTGCCTTGTTCAGGAGATAAATAAAGTTTTATCTATGGCTTGTGTACACAAGTTTATCATGGTTACCAGCCACCTCTCTCTCTGCACTTTCTGTTGTCTGATTGCTCCAAGTTGCGGTTGTCCGACTATGGTGAGTCACTCCCAGCTGAGTCTTATTTCTAGCATAGGAGTTTGTTTCAAAGCTTTTGTCATCCAGCATCCAACAGAATTTGTGAAAATTAAAATCACATACTTTATGCAAAGATTATTAAAATGAAAGCTCTGCATCCTTAAGTCTAATGTGCTCTCCTTGACGCGTTTTATTGTTACGGTTACAGAAATAACTAATATGCCATTCACTGCTATAGACCCACCCACAACCAAACCAGAAAGTGGCTCTGTCAGAAGCAGCTTGTGGCTCTGTGAAACTGCATGCTAAGACAAGCCCTTTAATGACTGGATTTGGCCACTACTACCCAACACTTTAGAGTAGAGACAGGAAGTTACAACTTTTTACTTCCTACAAATTATAAGAAACCAATATTTCATACAAAGTTTCTGTGGGTCCCAATTAACAAAGTAAGAGGTTGAAAAATGTTATTTATTGGTACTATGTATCAAAAAGTGGAACCTGGGAAAACAGCTGGATAGAGGTTGTGGAATACCCATGGTGCCTACCACTGACTATTAGTTAGGGGGCAAAAGTATGGAGTGGGCTCAGGAGCTGTGATACCTCCATAGATGCCGGGTGCTAGCATCTGCCTTCAACAGATAACTCCGCTTAAAGTGACCATGACATCTTAGCAGTTGGATGGGGAATATCCTTCCCATCTCCCGATTGGCTGACACAATTGCAGGCTGGTGAGCGGCAGTCACAGCACCCAGGAGCCTAATGATGCCTCCCCCCCCCCCCCCCCCCGGCCACCAACCTTACTGCCTATTACACCCCCTCAGACGCCAGGTGCTGGTGTAATAGGAAAGCTATAATAGCACACTATTCTGCAATACATCAGTATTGCAGAATAGTGCAGAATAGTCTTAGTATTGCAGAACAGTGTACAAGCGATCACATCTCCTTGTACTCAGGTAAAAACTGGTGAATAGGGGAAAAACTGTAATGCACACTATTCTGCCCAAAACATCGGTATTGCAGAATAGTGCAGAATAGTCTTAGTATTGCAGAACAGTGTACAAGCGATCACATCTCCTTGTACTCAGGTAAAAACTGGTGTAATAGGAAAGCTGTAATAGCACACTATTCTGCAATACATCGGTATTGCAGAATAGTGCAGAATAGTCTTAGTATTGCAGAACAGTGTACAAGCGATCACATCTCCTTGTACTCAGGTAAAAACTGGTGTAATAGGAAAGCTGTAATAGCACACTATTCTGCAATACTTTAATATTGCAGAATAGTATTAGTATTGCAGAACAGTGTACACGTGATCACATCTCCTAGTACTCAAGTAAAAACAATTGTTAAAAACAAAATTTTAAATTTAAAACACTCTTCACTTTCCCATTTTACAAATAAAATGCTCTGTCTGTAAAAGTCCAATCTAGTAATATATTACCTTATACAGCATATCCTGCACTGTGAAAACCATAAAAAACTGGTGTCATAGGAAAGCTGTAATAGCACACTATTCTGCAATACTTTAGTATTGCAGAATAGTGCAGAATAGTATTACTATTGGAGAACAGTGTACACGTAATCGCATCTCCTAGTACTCAAGTAAAAACTGGTGTAATAGGAAAGGTGTAACAGCACACTATTCTGCAATACTTCAGTATTGCAGAATAGTGCAAATAGTGTTATTATTGCAGAACAGTGTACAGTGTAGCGATCACATCCCCTAGTACTCAAGTAAAAACAATTGTTACAAAAAAAATAAAAAATTAAATTTAAAACACTCTCCACTTTCCCATTTTACAAATAAAATGCTGTGTCTGTAAAAGTCCAGTCTAGTAATATATAACCTTATACAGTATATCATGCACTGTGAACACCATAAAAAACTTCCCCAGCGCTAAAATTGTCCTTTTTTTTGTCACTTCCTCTCCTTAAAAATTGGAATAAAAGGTAATCAAAAGGTCACCAGTGCCCGAAAATGGAAAATAAAACCGTACTTCAGTTCAGTTCACTTCAGAACAACAAGTCCTCATACAGGTCTATAGAAGAGAAAAATAAAAAATGGACCGACCACAGTAAATAAATAATATACAAACCTCCAAAAACATAGAGCAGTTGAGTTTTTCTTCCCCTTTCATCACGCTGTGATGGGCGCAGTTGAAGGCCCCATGCATCAGGGTAAATTTTTCCCAGGGGAAGAAAGGTGGGCACTATTTGTCCTATTTGCCTCAGGTGCCACAATGCCTTGTCCCAGCCCTTACCACAACCATTGTTTGGTTCTTGTTATTAAAACAAACATACATTTATAGTAAGTGATATTCAAGGCTGGTAATTATTTCAGGTTTCTGTATACTTCTAGCTCAACAGGTCTTCTACATTTTCAAAAGCCCTCCTTTTGATCTGAGTGACACACCCTCTGTTCTGAGTGGAAGTAAAGCTGTCACTCCTAGGCTCTTCAGAAAAGTCTCTCCCAGGGTGTGGAGGCAGGCCAGGTGAATTAACCCCTGCAAAGCATTGCGGCCTACAAAGAGGGAACTGATCAGGTACTCGAGTCATGACACATACCATACAATATGCTCATAATACTGCCAATGGCACTAAGGTTCGCACATGGTATTTTTGTTGTAGTTGTTTCATAGTTTCATAGTTTGTTAGGCCGAAAAAAGACGAGACGTCCATCCAGTTCAGCCTGTTGTGCTAAGGTGTTGATCCAGAGGAAGGCAAAAAACCCCT
>JAODAL010049597.1:0-28052 GCA_025379985.1 Phyllomedusa bahiana | reverse complement strand
TTTTTTTTGTTTACAGTTAGTTGTTATGCCCATGGCCCATTGCAGACAGCATCCTCCATTTCTGTGTGTCTGCGCCCCCCTCTTTAGTAATGTATTTCATTCACATGTATGTATGTTTGCATCGCTTGTACATATTATCGTGTTATGTATCCTGTACATCATAGTAAGTCTATGTTTTGTATGTTCACAGTTTTACATTTACCCTATGCAATAAAATTTGAAACCGGATATCTCTCCAAGTCAATGAGTTGCTGGGAAAGAGTTTAGCTGCCTGTCAACTTATGCTACATACACATAGGGAGGACAGTACAGCGCTAGTTCCAGTAAAAAAAAGACCACAATGGTCATGCCATCTTTCTGACTGCCCTTTTTGGTGGCATCTTCAAAACTGCCAAGGATGGTGCAGAGATTGTTCATCTGTCTCCACTCTCTATGGGTCAACACCCCGAGGTCCGCATGGGTCTGGGACTGGGGATGGTGCTTGCTTATGCTGCTCCAGCACATCGACCACTTGGGCTCGGATATGGTGGAGGAGGAGGAGGAGACAGCATAAGAGGTCACAGAAACCCCGGACCTTTGTGGCCTTTTGTCTCCAAGTGACTCTTCCAAAGCAATTCATGCTTTTCAAGCATGTGCCTGTTCATGCTGTTGGTGCTTAAACTCATTATATTAATTCCTCAACTGACATGTTGAAAGCAAATCCGACATCACTCAGCAAATCTGAGGCTTGATCAAAAAATATCCAGATTTCACAGGTGCTGGACCTCTTAAATTGTGAAAATGTAGTAGTGATGTTCCCGCTGCCACCATTGACCATGGCTGGCAAATAAATGTCAGCGGACTTGTGCGACCGCCCTCTAACTTTCTGAGGCCGGAGCCGTACTGACACTACTACATCATCCTCCTCCATTGATGAAGCGCTCCCCAGCTGCTGCTGAAAAGACCACGTTGGATCTGCAATGATCATCTGCAATGATCATCATCATCATCACCACTGGTGACTTCCTGTTCCTGACAGTCTACATCCTCAAGCTGTGGGCTAGAAGCCACAGGCACTGTGAGGCACCACTGACTGATCGATATTTCCGCTGATGGACCAGCTTCCTTCTCCTCCTCCTCTGAAGGCATCAGCGATTGGGCGTCAGAGCAGACAAAATTTTGCCTCATATTTTGAAATGCCTTCTGACCCCAACCGCATTGTGTCATCAAGAAGTCTTCAGAATATGGATTATCTAGAGTGGTCTGTACATTGGGTGACATTTGAGCAGTGTTTGCTTCAGGTTGGACTGATGATGACGATGGGTGGAGCACATTTGTGGCTGTGGCTGAGAGGACGAGTAGATAAAACTGCTCGCTGCAGGTTGTGTTAACCACTGAAGAACAGATTGGTGGTGCTCTTCAGTAATCAGACACACAGTGAGCCGGCCAAGCGATGACAGGCCAGATGGTCCTGCAACTCACCATGCGCTTGCTTGAGTGTTGTTCGGAGTAGTGGAAGGAGGCACCTTGTCTCATACCTCTGGCTCCACATTCTATGCCCCTCCTTGCTTGCTTACCATCTCTAGTTCACTCCATGTTAAAAAATATAAATATTAAAAAAGTCAAGATTTGTTCACAGTCTCTTATTGAAGAACTGACAGCAAATCAACAATGTTCATAAATCCCTATAATCTCTAACTGGCAAATATGATTATAAACAGAATTTTTTTTATTGAATATCTGTGAATTGGGGTCTTATGGAAGAACCCTGACAGCAAGGCTGCACATCAAAAGTGTTCTTGAATCCCTATAATTGGCAAATAGGATTAGAAATATAATTATAATAATATCTGTTCAAAGGGATGTTATGGAAGAACCTTGGCACCAACAAAGCAAATCACAACTGTTCTTGCATCCCTATAATTTGCAACAGTGCTAACCATGTCCTCTCCACTGGCCGTACCCCTCAAAACAGCAGACATGAACTTTTGGGCACTCAGACTGAGGATGTGAAAGATGCAGGCAGCAATTTAAAAGAACCTAACTATTGCTGTGTATAATTCCCTAAGCTTACTATCCCCCCTCCCTCTAACTAATCTAAGTAGCAGCTTCTCCTTTCTAAAATCACTGTGAAATTGAGTGCTTGCATACATTCAAGCATGCAGACACAGAGAGCAATGTGTTCAGTACTGAAATTGAACTGAAAATGGCGATCTACAGGAAATACAGTGTAATACATACAACATGGTCACAAGCAGCCAATGAGATCCCTACACCCTCACTGGTGATGTTATTGAACCCTTCTCTATTGTCTGCACTGACTGGATGGCGGCAAAAGTACAGGAATGAGCTGAAAACGAAAGTAAAAAAAGTAAAATATGGCTCGGCGATCCCATGTGTCGAATGCAAATTTTTATTGAACGAACCGTAAAAAGCTCTGTTCGTCTCGCGTTCTAAAAAATAGTAAAGCTTGACTCGAACAAACCTTTTTTGGAATACTTCACTCAACACTAATAAAAAATCATATTTCTAAAATGTTTTCTTTAGACATGAAAGCTATAAATCTGGTCCATAAGTGAATTCGGATGAACATAAAGCTTTATTGCAGTTTGCTTTCCATGGTTGGGTTGCAGCTGCACTGCCCCATATTACGGCTCTGAGAGTAGCGGAGCTGCAGCACTATGTGTAGCTGCTGTGCTGGGCACGGGATATAGTCTTATCTGAAGTCTGATTGTGCTTCTGTTATGGTTTGGTCTGAGATTTGAATCAAGTTCCAGCTTTTTTCTCTGAGGCTTCACATTATTATGGGAGCTCTGAATTCATGTAAGGGATCTGGTCCAAGGTATAAACTCAATTAATGAGTCTCATCATGGGTCTAATTTTAAAATAATGATTTAGGTAATGACCGGACTAGATTTGGATTTGTTGTTTTTGATTCATCCCTGCTTTCCCTTTTCCTTTTTCTGTCCCCATATTCATATATCAGGGATTGCTTTTTGCAGAACAAATTGCATTTTTTAATTGTCCAATTTAATGTACTGGGTAATACATTGGGAAAGAAAAACAGAATATACTGTGGCAGGGCGGCCATAGGTGGTCACATGGTGCTGCCATTAGGTGGAGAGACCTGCTAGAAATGTGCCAACGAGGGTCTGGTCTCGGTGGGGGAAGCCAGATGTTGTTGGTCAGCAACATTAGGTTGCTGACACCTATTTTGTGGTACGGTGACCTCCAGCCATTATGGTCAGCTTTCCCGGAACAGCTGCAGTTGGGTGGGTGGCTGTTCCCATGTTCCAGTTCCAGGTTTTTCCCAGGCCTATAAAAAGCGTGCTTCTCCAGTTAAACAGAGGTTGTGGTTACATCCTGGCAGTGTAGAGCAGCAGAAGAGCTGACAAGAGGCTCTGGCCCCCAGAGGCTTGAGGAAGCTGGAACCAGTGGAGACTGTTGACATGATGGCCGGTGGTGCTGGATGTTAGATCTAGACCACAGGTTAGAGAGGCAATATAGTGTGTTTAGTTAGAGGCCAGACGGCCAAGGATTTTGTTTGTTTTCTATTCCTGTGCCTCAATAAAGCTGGTTGAGGCCAGTTTTAAACTGAAGCCCTGTGTCTGAGTGCCATTCCGTTTCTGAAAGCAGCAATCCAGGAGCTAAAGTACCCCCAGGACGGTCTCGGAGGGCATCCAGATGAGAGTGGATCATCACAATGCATGAGATTTTTTGATATTTTATTTTATTTTTTCCTTGTGCGTGAGATGAACAAAAATTGCAATTTGGCATTCAGTCTATTAATTACTTATTTACTTGCTGTGACATGTAACATGATGGATATATAATAGGATATTAAATGTTCAGATATTACCAAATGCAGCAATTTTTTTTTTTTTTAATATATAGATATATGTATAACGAGAAAATGGTGTCCTTATGATCAACATTTTGTAACAACTTAGGGTAGTGGATCCACTGGACCACCGCAAGCGGTGGTACAGGCCACACCAGGGTGCGGAGTCTAAGTGGGCCCCGGTATTCACGAGAGCCCGTCGCAAGGCGGGATGGACTTGCCGCGGTGGGATTCCACCAGGTCGCTACCCCTGATGTGACTTGCTTGCAGAGGCAGCCGAGGTGCAACGCGGTACAGAATCGGCAGACAAACTCGTAGACGAGGGCAGGCAGTGAAGGTTTGCGGTCAAAGGACGAGAGAAAACCGGACTGGTACACGGAAATGGCTAACCGGACTTCAAGATGGCTTCCTCACATAGGTAGAGGCACTATGGATTTGGCAGAGGCATGCCGAAGGTGGAGCCATTATATAGGGTCTGCTGCCAGCAATCAACCACTTACCGGCGCGCTGGCCCTTTAAATCTAAGAGAGCCAGCGCGCGCGCGCCCTAAGGAGCGGGGACGCGTGCACCCGGATGGAAGATGGACGTGAGGAATCAGGAGCACGGTGAGGTAAGCGGCATAACTCGTGACAACTTTTAATTTTTTTAAATTTAAAACCCTTTTTTAACTTTTTTAACTTTTAGGTGATTTGAAATCTTGATTGCTTCATTTTTAATACATAATTCTTCAACATATTCTGATTTTAGTAATTTTAAGTCATAGCAGCTTATTCATGGAGGACCTAGAGCCAGAGCTGTCATGACCACTAGATATCATTGCAATGGTATCACTTAGGGCGACATATATGAAACTTGGACCGTTCCAATGACATTACTTATGTCTTTTTTCCTGTTAAATGTGTCTGGATATTTTTGTAGTAATATAGTGTTGATGTACGGTCATTACATGGGCCTAAGTTGAGGTGTCTTGGCACCTGTGCTTGAAAAAGCTGTTTTTTTTTTTTTCTCTCTGGATTATGGAGGTCTGTTGACCCAAATAAGAAGTCTGAATTGGACTCAAATGAGAGGTAAAAATAATTGTAGGACCACCCCACTGTGAGATCCGTTGATAGTCGGGGGTGGTTTAAACAGTTTTGATCAAAACATGTGAACTAAGTATCTTCAAAGTCTTTTTTTCATGTATTGTAGATAGAATAATGCTGCTTTAGAAGGTTTCCATGATCTTGTTTGATAGACCTTTTAGCTGTTGGTGTGCACTGATATTGGAATGTGTATACTATATATTTATATATAATATATATATATTCTATTATATATATATTATATATATATATACACTCACAGGCCACTTTATTAGGTACACCTGTCAACTGTCGGCTAACACTTAATCTCTCTAATCAGCAATCACATGGCGGGCAATCTCGTAGCATTTAGCATGTTAGTCTTGGCCAAGGACAATTCCTGCGTTCAAACCGAGAATCAGTATGGGGAAGAAAGAAAGGTGATTTGAGTGCCTTTGTACTGGATGGTTGTTTGGTGCCAGAGGCTTGGTCGTGAGTATTTCAAGAAACTGTGATCTCTGGGATTTTTCACGCAACACCCATCTCTAGGGTTACAGAGATATGGTACGAAAAAGATAAAACATCCAGTGAGCGGCAGGTCATGTGGCGGAAATGCCTTGTTGATGCAGAGGTCATAAGAGGATTTGGGCTGACAGAGTTCGAGCTGATAGAAAGGCAACAGTGACTCAAATAGCCAACCGTTAAACCAGGTAGGCAGAGAGCATCTTCTGAACCGCACAGGTACGGCGAACTTTGAGGCTGATGGGCTACAGCAGCAGAAGACCACACGGGGAGGCACTCCTTTTCAGCTAAGAAACAGGAAATGAAGGCTCCAATTTGCCCTAGCTTATCGAAATTGGACAGTAGAAGATTGGGAAAACGTTGCCTGGTCTGATGTGTCTCGAATTTCTGCTGCGAACATTCGGATGTGAGGTCAGATTTTGCGTCAAAACAACATGAAAGCATTGGATACCATCCTGCCTTGTATCAACGGTTTCAGGCTAGGTGGTGGTGGTGTCATGTGTGGGGAATATTTTTTGGGCACTTTGGGCCCCTTGGTACCAATTTGAGATCGTTGCAACACCCTTGTTGAATCTATGCCACGAAGAATTGAGGCAGTTCTGAAGAAAAGGGGGGTCAACCGTTACTAGAATGGTGTACCTAATAAAGTGGCCGGGGGTGAGGTGGATATATGATATATTATATATATCTATATATCTATATTAATATATATCTGGTTTATATGCACAAACATGCCAGTGGCAACGGGTTCACATTGTGTTTTTCAGAAATGTTTTTTTGTGCAGAGCTATATGTTGCATTAGGCATATATTGATTTTACCACTTCACACTTTGCTAGATCAGTGCACTGTGCTTATAAAGCTGGGTTTTTATTCTTTTTGCCTCCTTGTGCTTGGCGAGCCATGAAACTGCGGCGTTAGCAAGTTGCGTTATTTTTTTTTTTTTTTTTTCCAAACTGTGTATTTCACCGGAGCAATAGCCGGCAACCGTAGGATTTTTCTAGAGATTGTGGTGCAATATGCACGATCAATACCTTAGTTTCTATTCACTGACATGCTATCCTAACAGCTTTTATTTTATTTCCAGCCTGCTCTGATGTGCCTGTAATCACTGATAACACTACGCTAACTCCGTAAATAAACGATTGAAAAAGGGGATTTATGGTAGATGTTGGGTTGGTTTAACCCCTTACTGACATATGATGTATGTGTATGTCATAGTGCCGATAAGGGGCTTTCATCCCACTGCACAGCTGCGGAGTTTTAGCGAGTAATTGCAGCTAACTCCCGGCGGTTATAGCACGGGGAGGGGGCGGCGACGTAACTGTTTAATCCCTTAGAGGCCACGCAAAGATGGCCGCGGTATCTAAATGAATGAAAAACGGTGCCGCCCACCATTCCTCGCTCCAATCGGGACACCAGCAGTGAAATCGCTGAGTTCCGATTGACTAACATGACAGCGGGGAGCCTTGTGAGGTCATCGCCTGCATGTTTTGAATTTCCCCACTTGGTACACCCTAATGCATCGTCTATATAATGCATTAGGCTGTAAAAATGATCATGCTCCCTAGTGGTGAAGCACCCTAAGGGGACTCAAAGTTAAAGAAAAACGTTTTAAAGTGTAGAAAAAATAAAAAAGTATTAAAAGTTCAAATCACCCCCCTTTCGGCATTTTACAAATATCAAAATAAAGTAATAAAAAAGTAACACATATTTGATATCGCTGCATCCGATAAAGTCCGATCTATAAAAATATGACATCATTTATCTCGTGCGCTGAACACTGGAGAAGAAAAAAAAATCCAAACAACACCATTGCGTTTTTTTTGGTTGATTTCAGTCCATAAAATTGGAATAAAGGTGATCAGAAAATGTTGCATGGCATTCTAACTTGTAGCAATAAAAAGTACACCTTCAGCTCGCAAAAAAAGCCCAATCACTGACGTTTCCGTATGTGATTGTCAAAAAAGTTATTGGGGATCGCACAAAAACGGCGCCGGGGTGCAAAGGTAAAAGATAGAAAAAATGTTTGGATTTTTTTTATGTTACCAAAACATAAAGAAAACCATACATGTTTGGTGTTGCCGGACTTGTATCAACTTGTAGAATACAGAGAACACATAATTTTTCATAAAGATTTAACGGCGTAAAAAAAAAAAAAAACTCCTGCAAACATGGCGCAAGTATGTTTTTTTCACATTTTGTCCCACTTAGGAATTTTTTTTTCCCGATCCTACCCCAGTCTATACTCTATGGTAATATGATGACACATTAGAAATTCCTCATCTTGTTCCACAAAATAAAAGCATCACATGACTATTGCTACAGTACAGACCAAAGTTTGGACACACCTTCTCATTCAAAGCGTTTTCTCTATTTTCATGGACACTGGTGTCTAATGTCCATTCATGGGAGTTCTTTAGCCCAAAAAAAAAGTCTATGGAAAACCACGTGCTTAGGGACAGGAACAAGAGAGAAGAGACTTGTTTTGGGCGTAGATTAAGAACCAAGGGAATGGACGTTAGGACCAGTGTGTCATGAAAGTAGTCATGAAAGTACAGAATCACTCCTTGGAAAGAGTATGGTGTTGTTTGAGTGTCTTCATTAATCTTTTGGTTCTGTACTGTACGGTGGAAGAAAAAATTGATAAGTGAAAAGTTATGGCTTGTCAAGAGAAGGACGAGGGAGGGATAAAAAATTTAGAGTCATTATTATAATGAAGTTTGTAGGAAGGGTTAATTAATTTTTATTATTTAATTCTAGAATTCATTTGTAGAGTCTCATGGTTTGTAGGATCTTATTAATCTTATAGAATTTGTAATTAGGATGATCGCGTTCTTAAGTTATGTTTGGCTATATTATATAATTGTTTTATTTAATTTTATATTTTGATACTTTATTTATGAAAATTAATAGTATTTAATTTTATACAGTTTAAGAATTATCATAAACTTCTATAACTGGTGAAAAGTGAGAAAATTGGTTGGACATTTTTGCCCTCATGGCAAACCCAGCTCCACTGTGACTCCTCAGGCTCAGGAGAGCACATTAACATAGATCTGCTTGAGCAGTAATGCGCCTAGTTTTGATGAACCACATTCATATATGTGTCTAATAATACGAGTGTGGTGCGACGTTCCCAGAACACCTACAGTACACCCCCACATTTTTGGTGCATTAAAAAGTGTCAGATCTGTCGAACAATGAACCAAACATCGCACAACGCTCACTTTGGTGAATTTTACACCTGAAAATGCAGAAAAACCCTTTCATACATGTCACTTTTAAAGGGGTTGTCTCACTACAGGGATTGCTGCTTTTTATGTTAAAGATCTTGCAAAAAAAAGTCACTTTGCTACTATAGGTCCATAACAGTGTACGACTATTCCGAGGATACACCATCTTGTAGGGCTGCCGCAGCTCCCTCAGGTACATAGCTACAGGCTGGTTTGATCTCTATTGATAGACTGCACCACTGGTCGCTATAGTACTAGAACCTGTTTGATCTCTCCTAATAGGCTGCCAGCATGGTTGCTATAGCCAACAGGACCTGGCTTCTAATGTTGCCTAATAGATGCCAGTAACACGCCTCCTGAATTCAAAATGAAAACAAGAAAACTTGACTGAGTAAGATGAATCCATGTAGTGAGATAAACACCTCACCTAAAATGAGGTCAATGGGCTTCTACCTCATAGGGGGTTTTTTGCCTTCATCTGGATCAACACCTTAGCACAAAAAGGCTGAAACTAGATGGATAACGACTTGTTTTTTTTAGCTTACAAACTATGAAAACTATGAAACTATGAATACCCCTCTAATAGAGTAAAACAATGAAAATTAATAACTCTGAACATCATCCATCTGTGGGTTATTTAATGTAAATTAGTTGTAGATTTAGATTAATTTTAATTGCATTTTCTTAGAGGAAATCAGTCTTATTTTTTGGGCAGACATTTCAATTAGACTCGCATCTGTAGTGATTTTTGGAGAGAGCCTTGGTTTGCATATATGTGTAAGGGTGCACAGCTCATTTAGAGTGTGGATATGTTGTTAATTCTGCGTAGAAGCGTATATTTGTGTTCGTGTGTCGGAGTATGTTGTAGTGATGTGATCGCAGTGAATGCTGTAGAATGTGATTTTATTGATGTGTCGACTGGTGGTAGTTAGTGAGAAGATGTTGGAATTTGTTTTGCTCTAATACGATATCTAGCTCCACTTTGACTACTCTGCCTGTTCCAGCAGTAATGTACCTCGTTTGACTGAGCCACATTCAGAAATGAGATCAATAGTTGGAATGTGCTACAACACGCCCCCAGAAAGCCCCCAGGATGCCCCACATGTTTAGCGCATTCAAAAATGTGGAACAATGCAACCAAATTAGTTTGGTTATTGGCGCCCCAAACATCACACCACACACACACTTTGCACATTAACCCAGAAAGGGTGAAACACTCTCAGATTGTCTCCCTTAGTGTCAATAAATTGTTTTTCAGAACCAGACAGTCTTTATGTTAACACTGTGGGTGACATGTATGAATCCTGGCGCAGACAGGCCAGTTCCAAATCACTTTAAGGCAGTGTAGTATGCGGCAGAATGTATGAAGCCGATCTTCTATGGTATAACATACAAGGCGCAGGGTTGAGCCAATACCCCAAGTCTGGCTCAGGTTACCACCTTTACCCTGGTCTGTTTTCTGTACGTGACATACATTAAAGGGCAGGGTAGACGCCAATACCAATAGTCTGACTCGAGGCAGCCACTTTACTGGTCTGGCTGTTCATCTGCAGGTCTTATACAGGGCAGTGTAGAGGGCAATTCCACAGTTCTGGCTCAGGCAAGGTGGGGGACACCACCTTCACCCTGGTCTGGCTGTTCTTCTGCAGGTCATACATACAGGGCAGTGTAGAGCAATACCATAAGTCTGGTTCAGGCACAACCTTTACCCTGGTCTGTCTGTTTCTTCCTGCAGGTCATACATACATGGCAGTGTAGAGCCATTACTACATAAGTCTGGCTAGGCACCACCTTTACCTGGTATGTTCTCTGCAGGTTATACATAACAGGCGCAGGGTAGAGCCAATACCAAAGTCTGATCTGGCACCACCTTTACCCTGGTCTGGCTGTTCTCTCTTGCAGGTCATACTACAGGGCTGTGTAGAGGCAATACACAAGTTGGCTCAGGCCACCTGCACCCTGGTTGGCTGTTCTTCTGAGGTCTTACATTACAGGGCTGCAGCTGAGAGCCATTACCATGAAGTCTGGCTCTGGCACTAACCTTTACCTGGTAGTTCTTCGGCAGTTATACAATACAGGAACAGTGTTAGAGCCAATACCCACAAGTCTGGCTCAGGCACAACTTTACCCTGGGCTGGATGTTCTACTGCAGGTATACATTACAGGGCAGATGTAGAGCCAAGTACCACAGTCTTGGTCAGGCACCACTTTATTGGTTCTGGGATGTTTTTGCAGGTTCATACATCAAGGGCAGTGTAGAGCCAAATACACAAGTCCGGCTCAGGCACCACCTTTACCATGGTTGGCTGGTATTCTGCAGGTAATACATAAGGGCAGTGTAGAGACCAATACCCAGTCTGGCTCTCAGGACCACCTTTACCCTGGTCTGTATGTTCTTCTGAGGTATACTTACATGGCAGTGTAGAGCAATATACAAGTCTGGTCAGGCACCACCTTTACCCTGGTATGTTTTCTGCAGGTTATACATACAAGGCGCAGGCGTAGAGCCAATACAAAAGTTGGTAGGATCACTTTGCCCCTGGTTGGCTATTCTTATGCAGGTCATTACTACAGGCAGTGTAGAGCCAATACCACAAGTTCTGGCTCTGGCACAATCTTTACCATGGTCTAGCTGTTTTTTCTGGCAGGTCATACATTCAGGGCGCAGTTGTAGAGCCAATTATCAACGAGTCTGGCTCAGGCACCACCTTTACCCCGGTTGCCTGATCATCTGCAGTGACACATACAGGCAACAAGTGTAGAGCATTACTACAGTTGCTCAGGCACCACCTTACCCTGGTCTTTTTTCTTCGCAGGTCATACAAAACAGGGCAGTGTAGAGCCAATATCACAAGTCGGTCTATCCAGGACCACCTTTACCTGCTCTGCCTGTTATTGTAGGTGACACCATAAGGGCAGTTAGAGCCATTACCACCAAGTCTGGCTCTGGCACCACCTTTACCCTGGTTGTTCTTCTGCAGGTCATATTATACAGGGCAGTGTAAGAGTCCAATAAAAAGTCTGGCCCAGGCATCACCTTTACTTCGGTCCTGTTCTTCTGCTGGTCATACATACAGGGCAGTGTAGAGCCAATATCACAAGTCTATCTCAGGCACCACCTTTACCCTGGTCTGGCTGTTCTAACAGTTATGTTCCTAGATTTGGTGTCAAAGAATCATAAATGTGTCTAATTCTATGAATGTGGTGTAACACATCCCCAGAACGCCCCAAATCTTTAGCGCATTAAAAAGTGTCGGGGCAGGCACCAATTGCTCCAAAGATTGCAGTGCGATTGTTCATACATCTATAGAATTCTACAGCTTTTTGACAACAGAAAACTGCCGTAGTACCGTTCATACATGTTGCCCTTTGTTGCCAATCAGACTGTAGAGCACTCCAAAAAATGGCCAACAAAGAAAGCGATAAGAACAACAATGTAATGTGTTTTCTGTTTAAACCATCCTTCCACAGCCCAGATCCAAAGGTCTACCTGGAACTCCTGACTCTTATTTGTGCTATTGACGAGGTTGTGAATCAAGGACCTGAACCTCCTCCTATAATAATCACTCTGGGATTTTCACCTGTTCCGATACTTGTGGAGACAGATAACTTATATTCATAAAAGTTAAATAATTTTTTCAAGCGGAGAAAAAGGGACGTCCCAACTTTTCCTGCAGCCAACATGGTCAAGTCTCTGGATTTATCAGTGAAGATTTTGAACCAGCAGATAATTTGTTTTTATACAATCATCCAAAAGTAGGTGTCACATACAAGTACTAAACCATCATTATGTATGTGAGAAGAATAATGCACAGAACATTTACTATAATTATCGAATGCCCATATGGAGGTCTAGTTACTTTAATCTATGAGCTTTCACATTCGCAGATTAATTATATATATATATAAGATATATATTATATATATTATATATATATATATATTTATATATATATATTATTATTATTAAACATCACCGGCCACTATATTGGTACACTGTCCAATGTCGTTAACACTTAATTATCTAATCAGCCAATCACATGGCGGCAACTCAGTGGCATTTCTGCATGTAGACATGGTCTAAGACAATCTCTGCAGTTCAAAACGAGCATCTGTATTGGGAAGAAAGGTGATTTGTGTGTTTGAACGTGGCATGGTTGTTGGTGCCAGAAGGTGGTCTCGGTATTTCAGATAACGGCTGATCTCTGGGTTTTAGCACAATCCATCTCTAGGGTTTACAGAGAATGGTCCGAAAAGAAAAAATATCTCCAGTGAGAGCGGGGCAGTCCTGGGGCGGATACATCTTGTTTGATGCCAGAGGTCTAAGGAGATGGGAAGACTGGTTCGAGCTGATAGAAAGGCAACAGTGACTCAAAAAATAGCCACGTTACAACCAAGGTAGGCAAGAAGAGCATATCTGAACGCCAGTACGGCGAACATTGAGGCAGATGGGCTACAGCAGAGAAGGACCACACCGGGTGCCACTCTTTCAGTAAGGAAAGGAAACTTGAGGCTCCAATTTGCCAAACTCATCGAAATTGGACAGTAGAAGATTGGAAAAACGTATGCCTAGGTTGATGAGTCTCGATTTCTGCTGCGGGGTACATTCGGATGGTAGAAAAAAAAGAAAAAAAACAAAAACCCCCCCCCACAAAAACAAAAGAAACCAACCCCCAAAGGACAGAATTTGGCGTCAACTCATGAAGCATGGATCCATCTGCCTTGTATCAACGGTTCAGAGGGTGGTGGTGGTGGTCATGGTGTGGGGAATATTTTCTTGGCACTTTTGGGCCCATTTTTAACAAGTGAGCATCGTTGTTGCAAACGCCACGCCCTACCTGTGTATTGATGCTGAATCCATGTCCATCCCTCTTATGACCACAATGTACCCAACATTGGATGGCTACTTTCAGCAGGTATGCGCCATGTCCATAAAGCTGGATCATCTTCAGACTTGGTTTCTTGAACATGAATGCTGTTCACTGTACTCAAATGGCCTCCACCAGTCACCAGATTCTCAATCAATAGAGCATCTTAGGGAGTGTGGTTGGAAGGGAGATTCGCATATGGATGATGCAGCCGGAAAAATCTGCGGCAACTGAGTGATTGCCATAATGTCAATATGGACCAAAAATCTTGAGGAATGCTTAGCACCTTGTTGAATCTATGCCACGATGAATTGAGGCAGTTCTGAAGGCAAAAGGGGGTCCAACCCGTTACTAGCATGGTGTACCTAATAAAGTGGCCGGTGAGTGTATATATATTTTTTTTATGTTTCTACCATGAAATACCATTTCTCATGGCAGCTGAGTAGAAATGGCAAACATGCTATTTTGGTGTGTAAAAGAAGGCAGCCTATAACTTCACCATAGACACATGTTACACTAAGGTTATTGTTAGATCACCATTAGAATACAGAAACCTGGCTGGCAATGACAGTAAGGAAAAAGCAAACACGGAACAAAATATTTCTCAACAAGGGGATCAAGAAAAAGGGGGGGGCCCTTGAAGTAGCCTTGGAGTCCCAGAAACACCCTCCTCGAGTTGCTGCAGGCGAACGGCTTCCCCAACACACTCTTAATATGCGATGTTTCCACCGCTGGAATTCCTGCCTTTTTTGCAACATGTAGGACCGACTGTATGACAGAGAAAGGCAATTACGATTTTTTGATGATCAGGCAGACAAGACTTACTCCCCTGTGTAACTTTGATGTCAGCCAGTGGCAGCTCTGCGTGACAGCTGCGTTTTGTTGAGGCCATTCGAGGAGGCGAGTTATTTGTCAGTCGCAGGACATACGGGATGAATAACGTCATTCCACTGCTTTATGTCCTGGAACAGATGCTGAAAAATTGTCTGGGCAGGGGACTGGAGACGTGGCGACTACATCTCGTGGCACACATGAGTTCCGGTGGGGACCTGAAATGGTAGGTGGAGGAGGGAGGTGGACATTCGGAACAGAAGCATTGTTGTCTGGTGAAATGAGTGGGTTTTTTTACCAGGTGGACAGAGAGGAGGAAGCAGGAGCAGCTGAGGAAGGTGGTGGCGATGAGGAAGACGAGGCAGATAGATGTCCCCAAAGCCCACCCGTGGCAGTATACAGTGGAAATGGAGGCAGGGGAGCCCCTCAGGAAGTCATTGTGCAGATGGCCCCAGCATGACTTTTTGTGGCTAGTGGACAGCCGAATAGTCAGCATCCGGAGAGGGGATATGACTTTGCTTCTTCCACCTATTGGACCCTCGCTACCGGTCAAAATGGGAGCCTTTTTCCAGCTATTGAGAGGGAAGACAAACTCAAATTCTATAGGGAATCTCCGTAATCGTTGGCCGCTGCCTATGTGGCGGCATCGTCCCTCCTCATGACAGGTTGCGGGGGGGGTTCCTCAGAGCTCACGTACTACTGGCGCGGCTGCTGGGGGAAGGTGGGGGGGTGAGGAGCAGTACCAGCTCCATCAGTAGTAACCTATGTTGTTGTCATGATGAGCAGCTTCCTCACCCGCCTAGTGAGGAGGGCAGTCGGCCAGCAGCAGGGCAGGACCTGGAGCAGTTCACTGGAGCCAACAGGTTGTGGCCTACTTGGGACAGCACTCTGCCACCTCAGTTAGAAAGAGATCCGCTGACTATGGGCAGCCAATTGGATGTGTGGCCCGAGCTTGCGAGTTTGCAGTGGAGAAAGCTGTCTGCCGGCCAGTAGTGTGGCATCAGAGCGGTAGTGTTTCAGTGCGGCGGGGGGCCTCGTTACCCCAAGGGAGAACCCGCTTGTCCACGGGGAACTGTGGGAACACGACTACTGACTTTGTCAGATGAATCAGGCGTGGCTCGGCCCTGGATTTCCACCACCAATGCCTTATTTTTTTTCTTTGGGGTCAGTTGGGTTCTATACTACCTGCCTCAGCCACTATTCTGATGCCGCCACCCGACTGATGCCACTATTCTGCTGACAGTTTCTCCATCTGCTACCACCTATCTTTACCAGGGTCTTTTATTTGCCAACCAACCTCAACACTCTGTCATTGTGCCTAATCCTATGACCTCATGTTGATGCTGTGTTCTTTCAGCGCACACGTTGCCTTGACATCCACACTCGTGTCTTTTGCAATGTATGACCTTCATGCTGCTGCTGTGGCTGCTTGCCATGTCTCTCGACTGTGTCATTGTGCCACTGCTGACCTCATGCTGCTGCCGCCATGGACCTCCGCTCTAGTCATTGTGCCACTCTGTGGCTTATCCTGTTTTGCACCTCCAGATAATGTCATTGTGCCACTCTCTGACCTCATGCTGCGTGTGTGACTCCTTCCGTGCCCTACACACTGTGTCAATTGTGCCACTTGCCTGGACCTCATGCTGCTGCCGCGTGACCTCCGCTTCAGTTCATTGTGCACTTGTGGCTTCCTCTGTTTTTGCCACCTCCAGAATGTCAATTGTGCCACTGCCTGATTATACTGCTGCCGCCGTCGTGACTCCACATGTGTGATAGTGCCACTCTGTGGCCTAATACTGTTTTGCCGCCTCAAGAATGTCATTTGTGACTGCCTGATCACATATGCTTGCCGCCGTGACTCCAACTGAGGTGTGTTGTGACTCTGTGGCCTAATACTGTTTTGCCACCTCAGAATGTCATTGTGCACTGCTGATCTCATACTGCTGCCGCCGTGACCTCACACTGTGTGATTGTGCCACTCTGTGGCCTAATATGTTTGCGCCTCCAGAATCGTAGTTGCGCACTGCCTGACCTTCATGCTGCTGCCGCCGTGACCTCGCTCCTCAGCCCATTGTGCCACTCTGTGCTTCTCGTGTTTTGCACCTCCAGACATGTCATTGTGCCACTCTTTGACCATGCTGCTGCTGTGACTCCTGCCGTTGCCCTCCAACACTTGTGTCATTGTGCAACTGCCAGACCATGTGCTGCCCGTGACCTCCGCTCTCAGTCATTGTGCCATTCTGTGGCTTCCTCCTGTTTTGCCACCTCAGAATGTCATGGGCCCACTGCCTGACCTCATGCTGCTGCCGCCGGGTCCTGACAGCTCTCAGTCTTTGTGCATTCTGTGGTTCCTCTGTTTTGCCACTCCAGAATGTCATTGTGCACTGCACTGAACCTCATGCTGCTGCCGCCTGTGACCTCCGCTCTAGTCATTGTGACATTCTGTGGCTTCCTCCTGTTTTGCCACCTCCAGAATGTCTATTGTGCCACTGCCTGAACCTTGATGCTGCGCCGTGACCTTCCGCTCTCAGTCATTGTGCTTCTGTGGCTTCCACCCTGTTTTGCCACCTCCCAGAATGTCTTTGTGCCACTGCCTGACCTCATGCTGCTCCGCCGTGACCTCCGCTCTTAGTCTTGTGGCCATTCTGTGGCTTCCTCCTGTTCTTGCCACCTCCAGAAATGTCATCTGTGCCCACTGCCCTGACCTCATGCTGCTGCCGACGCCTGTGACCTCCGTTCCTCAGTCATTGTGCCATCTGTGGCTTCCTCCTGTTTGTTTTCCACTCCAGAATGTCTATTGTTCCACGGCCTGTCCTCCATGAGTGTGCCGCGGTGTCATCCCGCTCTCATGTCTATTGTGCCATGTGGGCTTCTCCTGTTTTGCAACCTCCAGAATGTCATTGTGCCACTGCCTGACCTCATGCTGCTGCCGCCGAGACCTGTCCGCTCATTCATTGTGCAATTCTTGTGGCTTCCTCCGTGTTTTGCCAACTCAGAATGTCATTGTGCCACTGCATGACCTCATGCTGCTGCCGCCCTGTGACCTCGCTATCAGTTCATTGTGCATTCTGTAGTATCTCCTGTTTTGCCACTCCGAATGTCCATTGTGCTGCACTGCCTACCTCATGCTGCTGCGCCGTGACCTCGCTCTCAGTCTTTCGTGCAGTCTGTGGGGCTGCCTCCTGTTTTGCCTACTCCAGATTGTCATTGTGCCACTGCATGACCTCTTGCTGCTGCCGCCGTGACCTCGCTCTCTGTTCATTGTGCATTTTGTGGCTTCCTCCTGTTTTCCACTCCATGATGTCATTGTGCCCATGTGACCTCATGTGCTGCCGCCGTGACTCGCTCTCAGTCAATGTGCCTCTGGTGGCTTCCTTCAGTTTTGCCCACCTCCAGAAATGTCATTGTGCCAACGCTGACCTATGCTGCTGTGGCTGCCGCCGCACTCCAACTCTGTCATAATGTTGCCACATGAGCCTCTCAGCTTGTTTTTTTCCTGCTGTCGCTGCCCATGACTTTATCACGCAACATTCCGCTTGAGTTTTTGGTCAGTTTTGCCTTTAAGTGCCCTGGGTAATTTATAGTGAAAGCGATTCTAAGATCGCGGCGCAGTCATCTGCGTGTCATTACCTTAAATACACAAATTGTAATGAAGACCAACCAAGCTCCCTTGCAATTTAAGTATGGACAAACCCGTTCTACAGCACCCTGCAGGGTCTGTGCGCCTTGGAATAGTCGTTTTTAACGCGATTCGTGACGAAGTAAGTAATTCGGAACTGAATTTATTTTTGTCGGAAAAATTCTGCGAAGATGATCCGAACGAATTTTTGAGGAAATTCGCCCATCTCTAGTGGGCACCTATTTGATTTTAGCTGTTTAGTGGCCAGGTGTGAAACGGTTTAATAGATGATGATGGATCAGGCTCTCAGCACCACTCTTAACTAGGGTCCCTGCCAGCTGAAACCTCGATCGCGTTCCCCATCTGGGCACGTTCTTGTGCACAAATATATGAAAAAATTGTTGGTCCCTGGTGCAGAAAGTGATAGGGTGGTCCTGCCAGTTACCATGTGCCATTTTCAAAACCAGTGTCAAAGGCGCCCCATAGCAGCTGCTACAGCTGTACCCGCTGTAGCTACGCTGTCTTCATCTTTTTATTTAGCATGAAAGGAAATGAATTATTTTAGCCTGTGAATTTTTTTCTGTGACTCCTGTAGCCTAATTGTCTTGCCTAAGACGAAGCACGTATCTAGTTTGCTGTTGTGGATTTAGTTCAAGCTTCAAATCTCCTGTTTGGGTGTAAAAATGAAGCAGTTATTCCTCTCCCATAGACTTTAATGGGGATCGGCGATTAATCTTCATTGGTAATCGAATATTGGCCCGAAAATTACAACAATCTGTAATCGACCCGATAACGATTATTGCCGTCATCGCTCATCAGTCATCACTACTCCTAAGTCCTGGTCAGACATGCTCAGACATCACCTCTGCTCCCAAATTGTCCCTGAATTTAACTGAAGGGTTTTTATAGAGCCAGATTAGAGACATGCAAAGACCCGATTGTTATGTCCTAAATGAGAAATATCTTTACAAGGGTACCTCAGCATTTCTGTATGTTCTTAATTTGTTCTTAACACATTCTTTAAGAAACATGAATTTATACTAACTTCACTGACAGCAGTTAATACGTTAGGACCTCACCAGAAAAATCACAGAAAATTTTTATCCAAATAATATAATACACCTTTATGGCAATATAGTTTAAAATATACGTCTACACTCATAATCACAAATAATAAAGACAAAACTGATTATACGCGAGTGTACCCAGAATATTCAAGAGTGACCAGAATACCAAAAGGGACAAAGTATTAATAGCAAAGAATAGATTACCCATTTTCCCTCAGTCCTTAATTCCTTATGAGGCTCCAATAATAGGCCTAAACAAGTAGCTTTATGAGGAAGAAAAAAATACTCCAAAATACATACTTTCCCTTCAAAGTTCAAATAAAGACCTTAAAAATTGTGAACATTCCCCCAATAAGGGTGGTCCCATCACCAATGACTATATCCCTCATATAATAGGAGATTCATAGAAAGAGCTTATTTCAAATAGTAACCTCACTTTATTGATTCAAATGAAAACTGTAATCCAATTTCATTGATGTTTGCAAAAAAAACCAAATTCAGGCGTCACTAAGGCAGCTCCACAGAACAAAAATATCATCTATGAAGTCCTCAATTAACACTGAAGAGGTCCGTTTCTTGTTAGTATCCGTGAACACCAAACTTTCCACCCAACAGCCTGAGTAGACTCGGTTTTGGAGAGCGGGTACACATCACAGTATCCATGAGCGGGTAGTAGTACTTGGAATTAAATAAAAAATAATTGTGTGGTGTAAGACAAATTCAAGCAATCATAATTGATTCAACCATGAACTTACCATGTTTCTTATACTGAAATAAAGTACTGAAAAATATTCACTGTTTTAATCCCCGTCCCCGTGGTTTACTTTAAAATGATGCAACGTAAATCAATCCCAAGATAGTATTTTCATCCAACCTTCTAACTTCATCAATAAATCAGAGGTGTAAATGGGGACGGGGAGGTTACACTTGCATTTTGCGTCACCAAATTTATGCCAGAGACAATGGGACTCCCTTTATGGACCTTCAGGAGTGAATAGGATGTGGGTATCATTGGGTTTTGTATAAAAATAAACCTGCACTCATCATTTGAAATAATTCCTCTCTCAAGGGCACTAATAACCATCTCTTCTAAAATGTTCATAAACTCAATAAATGGATGCATTTTTTAAAATTGCATACCCCAATCCTTTTTCTGGGGTGAGATTTAAAACCCTTTTAAAGGGTCTGTTCTGGGACTTGTGAGGAAATGTTTTTATTTAGGAGTATTTTCTTTTCCTTACAGTGGGGAAATAAGTATTTAGTCAGCCACCTATTGTGCAATTTCTCCCACTTAAATAGATGAGGAGGCCCTGTAACGACATCATAGGTCGACTCAAAAATGAGAGACAAATGGAAAAAAATTCCGAAAAACACATTGTCTGATTTGGAAAGAATTTATTACAAATTATGGTGGAAAATAGGCCGACTGTCCAAAAATGGCGTATGTTGCCAGTTTAGGCGATGAAAACAGTGTAAAGTGCACCTGAAAGTCCCATACTTTCTAAAAGTTGCCGCGGTATCCTTGCATAGATTATTAATGCGCCTAAAATTGTATCAAAAAAGGGGGCATTGCATCAAAAGGGCATTGTATCAAAAAAGGGGGGGATTGTATCAAAAAAAGGGGAATTGCATCAAAAAAAGGCGCTTGCATCAAAAAAGGGGGATTGATAAAAAAAAAGGGGCATTTCATCAAAAATGGGGGATTTTTCAAAAAGGGCGATTGTATTAAAAAGGGGCATTGCTCAAAAAAGGGGGCATTGCTCAACACTCGGCCATAGCATTCATTGGTAGTATATGGGATGCGTCTATCGGGCTCGTAAAATATATGTAAAGGGGCTCAATTTGGGACAATTCGCGACAGGGTCGCACGTGCACCATATTTGGTGCATTGAAAAATGTGTTCCCCGGGGTATAATGGCCTAGTTTTTGGGGTACGGGCAGTCCATTTACAACAAGGGAAAATGGGCAAAAGTGGGTTTTCCGCAAAATAGAAAAAAAAAAATGGCATTGGCGTGTTGGGGCATGTGCCCCAAGTATTTGGTCAAAAACAAAAGTTTATTCAAAAGTTTGTTATTATCCTTTTTTGGCCCAAAGACAGAGGGCAAATATTTTTGTAATCTTTACAAGGTTGGACACACTGTTTCTGTATGTTGACCCATTCCTCCATCAGATCTGTCTAGAGCGTGTATTTTGGGGGTGTCGTGGGCAACACGGCTTTCAACTCCCCACAAAGGTTTTCTATCGATTGAGATTGGGACTGTCTAGGGGACTCCGGCCTTGAAATGCTTCTTACGAAGCTACTCCTTCATTTCCCTGGCATGTGCTTGGGATCATTTCATGCTAAAAAACCCAGCCATGTTTCATCTTCAATGCCTTTTTGATGGGGAAAAAGGTTTGCACTCAAAGCCTCACAGTAATTGTCCCCTTCTTCTTTCATGTCCCGGATCGTTGTCCCGGTCTTTTTTTAAAAATTTCAAAAGGGATGGCTGGAAAAACCCCCGGGTTTTGGGAGATCCCCTGGGCCCCGCTGGCGCAGATGGTAAGACTCGCGGTGGGTAGCCGAAGTGCAGGACTGGATAAACGGTGCTGGAATGGATAAATGGATGGTGTGGCCGGTAAACGTATGCAAAGTCCAGGTGTAGTTGCTGAACGTATAGCATAGTCCAGGAGGTAGCAGATAGGATGGAACAGGTATCGCAGGTTTTTGGGAAACTGGTGCAGCATCAGATGTTCAGCGGAAAGATAAACGTACAGGTAAACGTACAATGAGCAGCAGCAAACAGCGCCCTGGGCAAGCTTTGCAGGATGGACCATCAATGAATGACCAGGGGAGGTGGAAGTTCCTTAAGTAGCCAAGGTCCGGGCACTGGCCGGACAAAGGAAAACCGACTCCTTAAATACAGTGCCACTCACGCGCCCTAGAGGGAGCACGTGTGCACACAGGATGCCAGGGAGCTGGAGGAAACAACAGAGACTCAAACCTGCCAGCAGGAATGGCTGCAGGACTGGCAGGAGCCGGGACAGGTGCATGCAAAGAGCCAGGGACACCACGGGATGCCGCAGAAGCGGCCAAAACTCAGGAGACTCGGGCACACTGACGGTTCATAGCAGGGACCGCGTTGTGAACTGTGACAGTACCCCCCCCTTAAGCTGGCACAAAACAGCCAGGGGTAACCACCTCCTCCTCAGTATTCCAGGAACTGTCTTCAGAGGAGGTGTCCAGAGAGTCCCAGAAAACTTTTTGCACCTGGGGAGCAGTAGTAGAAACAATAGGCAGGAGGTGGGGTGGGTGGGAATCAAAGGTATCTAAACAGACCAGAGGCTTTTCTTGCACATGCCGTTCTACCACCAGCACAGTAGAACAAACGGGCAGACAATCAGGTGGACAGGGCTGCTCCAGATGGGCGGGCTTGAGACAGCGAGAGTGGCAATGCTCGCCCCATTGGACCACTTCACCCGTTTTCAAATCCAGGGATGGGCTATGAAGTTGGAACCACGGAAGCCCGAGCAGGACTGGAGCAGATGAACTTGGCAAGACATAGAAGGACAAGGACAAGAACTTTTCCTGGTGGGAACTTCCAACTCTGAAGGACACAGGCTGGGTACGGAACTGGACTGGCTCCTTCAGGATCTCCCCGTTCATGGATGAGAAACGTAGGGGCTTCTCCAGATGGGAGACAGGCAGGCAGAACTTCTCCAGCAGAGACTGTTGGATGAAGTTCTCGGAAAAGCCAGAGTCCAGAAGAGCAGGAACTTAAGAAGCAACACCAGAAGAAAAACGGAGAGTGACTGGAGTGGTCAAACGAGGAGCAGAAGCACCATTATTCAGGGTCACCTCACCCACGAAACCTTGGCACTTGGGTTTTCGGGGCGCAGCTGGACGTACTGGGCATTTCTTTAGATAGTGACGGGAACCACCACAGTACAGGTACACGTTTAAGCTGCGTCAACAGGTGCGTTCCTCTGTGGAGAGATGAGTGCAGTTCACTTCCATAAGCTCATGTTGGGGGAACGCAGGTGCCAGGCGAGGTTAACTTGGGGTTTCCATTACAAGGCGCGGAGGCTTGCGAGGTCGGGAGGACACTGGCTGTTGGCGAAGCTCTAGCTCCCTCTCGGTAAAACGGATATCAATCTTGGTAGCTAGAGCGATGAGGTCGTCCAGGGTGGTAGGCAGGTCTCGACCTGCCAACTCGTCATTGTTGCGACCATCGAGGCCCCCCCCAGAAGGCAGCAATGAAGGCCTCATTGTTCCAGGCAAGCTCGGAGGCCAGGGTATGGAACTGGATGGCTTACTGGCCCACAGTAGAATCGCGTTGACGGAACCAGAGCAGAGATGATTCAGCAGAGGTGTTGCGCCCAGGTTGCTCGAAGATCTTTCTTAATACGCTCAGGAACTCCTGGAGGTCCCCTGTCAGCGGATCCCCTTTCTCCCAAAGACGTGAGGCCAAGGCTTCACCTGACAGCAGGCTGATGATGAAAGCAACCTTGGCACTGGTGAGCCAGGACCTCAAAGTGGATAGTGCCGCGACACGTATGGGGGTTTCCGGAATAACGGGCAGGCAGAGGCAGGTGCAGGCTTGGACTGGACATGGCATCAGGAGGCGGAACCACAGTAGGTGGCGGAGCAGGCGTGGATGCCAGAGCAGATGGAACTTCGTCCAGACGGGTGGTAATAGTCTGTAGCTTCTGGAAAAGTTGCTCCAGGTGAATGCCATGACGGTTGATAACAGCTACTAAGTCAGGCAGGGTCACTCCGGCGGGATCCATATTGCATGGTCAGTTCATACTGTAACGATTTTCAACCGGGATGGCTGGAAACGTCCGGATTTGGCGGATCCACTGGGCCCACCGCGGGCGCAGATGGGTAGCCGAAGTGCAGGATTGGCTAGCCGGTGCTGGAATGGATAAACGGATGGTGTAGCCGGTAAACGTATGCACAGTCCAGGTGTAGCTGGTGAACATATGGCACAGTCCAGGATGGTAGCAGACTACGTATGGCATCAGGTATCAGCAGGTATTGGCAAACTGGTGCAGCAGCAGATGTTCAGCAGGAACAAATAAACATACAGGTGACCGTACAAATGAGTCAGCAGCAAAGCAGCAGCCAAAGCGTCAAGCTCTGTGCAGGATAAACACATCAACGAACTGATACAGGGCAGAGGAAGGAAGTTCCTTAAGTAGCCAGAGGTCACAGCACAGGTCCGGACAAAGGAACACTGACTCCTTAAATACAGTGCCGCGCACCTCTCGAGGGAGCACGTATGTGCACAGTACGCCAGGGAGCTGGAGGAAGCAACGGACACTCGAACCTGCCAGCAGGAATTGCTGCAGGACTGGCAGGAGCCAGGGCAGGTGCATGCAAAGAGCCATGGACACCAGGGGATGCCACAGCAGCGGCCAGGAGACAGGAGACGCGGGCACGCTGACTCTCCATAGCAGGGACCGCGGCGTGAACCGTGACATGTTTGCAGAGAAACAGCACCAAAGCATGATGTTGCCACCCTCATGCTTCACAGTAGGTATGGTATTCTTTGGATGCAACTCCGCATTCTCTCTCCTGCAAACATGACGAGTTGTGTTTCTACCAAACAGTTCTAGTTTGGTTTTATCTGACCATATGACATGCTCCCAATACTCTTCTAGATCATCCAAATGCTCTCTAGCAAACTTCAGATGGGCCCGGACATGTACTGGCTTAAGCAGGGGGGCACGTTTGGCACTGCAGGAAGTGAGTTCCTGGCAGTGTAGTGTATTACTGATGGTAGCCTTTGTTACGTTGGTCCCAGCTCTCTGCAGATCATTCACAAGGTCCCCCCATGTGGTTCTGTGACTTTTGCTCTTGCGATAATTTTTACCCCATGGGTTGAGATCATGCGTGGGAGCCCAGATGGAGAAGATTATCGGTGGTCTTGTATGTCTACCCATTTTCTAATTATTGCTCCCAAAGTTGATTTCTTCACACCAAGCTGCTTGTCTATTGCAGATTAAGTCTTCCGAGCCTGGTTCAGGGCTACAATTTTGTTTCTGGTGTCCTTCGTAAGCTCTTTGGTCTTCACCATAGTGGAGTTTGGAGTGTGACTGTTTGAGGTTGTGGACAGGTGTATTTTATACAGATAACAAGTTCAAAAATGTGCCATTACTACAGGTAATGAGTGGAGGACAGAGGAGACTCCAAAAGAAGAAGTTACAGGTCTGTGAGAGCCAGAAATCTTGCTTGTTATTGATCAAATACTTATTTTTCACAATATTTTGCAAATAAATTCTTTCCAAATCAGACAATGGGATTTTTGGATTTTTTTTTCTCATTTTGTCTCTCATAGTTGAGGTCGACCTATGATGTCAATTACAGGCCTCTCTCATCTTTTTAAGTGGAAGAACTTGCACAATTGGTGGCTGACTAAATACTTTTTCCCCCCACCATATATAGCTACATGTAAAGGCCTGTTGTTGGAGACTGATAAGGAATAAAGGACTAAGGGAACATGAGTAATACAATATTTGATATTATTACTTTGAATCCTATTGGTATTTTCCGGCGCCTTCGACTATTTTGAGTGCATATGAACGTATTATCTGTCTTGTTTTTCTTATTTCTGATTATCTGTGTAGAGGTTTGTTTTAAACTATATTTTAATAAGGTGTATTATTTTAATAGGAGATCATGAATCTATACTACTTGATAATATTCTCTTCCCTCTCCAGATCAGCTATAGGGCAACTAAGAAATTACAAAGGCACAAGGATTTTTTAGAAACAGAATTTAAATTGGCTCATAATGAGAAGTTTTGGTCTGAAGCCATTGTATCTCTCTTACAACATTTTGGATGGAATTGGGTTGGTGTTATCATATCAGATGAAGGCAGCGGAGAATCAGAAATGTTGTATCTTACTAAGAGAATGGCCGCACACGGAATCTGTGTGGAATTTTTTCTAACATTTTCCAAAAGTGTTCCTTTAAGAAAATATCGAGAGATTTTCCGTAATACGACATCTCACATCATTATAATTTGTGGTCAGTATTCTTATCCTCTAATTATGTTACTATTTATTGATAGTTTTGCTCATGATAGAACTCTGATCTTTAATGAGTCTTGGATTACCCTTTGTAATTCTATGGCTTTTTACGGCAGAGCAACCAATTGCAGTTTGATTTTTTTACCATCTTACAAATCCGTCCCAGGCTTGCTGAGGTTTCTGAGTAATAGAAACCTAAATAATCATCCAAATGATCCTCTCCTGGAAAATATCTATTTCTACTATGGTAACTGTTCTTTACCAAATGTTTCTAAGCTGCGGATATTACAATCGTTTGTAAGGACTGGATTTAAGAACTGCAGCAGGCCAGAAGATCAAGTAAATCTTCTATCATTTTTTTTCAATCAAACAACGTTTTACTCTGTGTACACTGCGGTGCATATCCTGGCTCATGCTCTGCACAACATTAATCTCTATATGAAAATGAACTTAACTGGATCCAGAGATCGTGACTTCAGCCAGATGGTAAGACACACCCGCCAATCTGAGAGTTATATATTTGATAAACATCATCATCACCATTATTATTATCATCATCATTATAACCAGTACTGCTTGAATTGCTCTCTGTTCCGTTAGAGACTAGCTTGGCCAAATTTGCCACAATATACAGGTTTGGGAACTTCTAATCAAAAATTCTATTAAAACCTATGGGGGAAAACTCCGCATGTCCTTTCTGCCTCTAAAAACTCCAAGTGACTGCAGATTAAACTGGAACACCATCACACTTTTAGGAAACATCTGTGGAATCCAAACTCTAACTCCAATTATAACCCTAACCTGTTACCTAAAAACATGGAAAAAAGGGTCAGGAAAAGATGAGTGTCACTTAAGGTCACATAAACATCTACGTTGGAAGTTCCATTGGAAGCCTCCATTACAAATTATGCCTTAAAAGAAAAAAACAGCAGAGCATCCTTAGTACTGTTTTCCTTAGGGTTGTCTTCTTAGTACCTTATTTAAAAGATACAAAGCTAGACGTTAGATGGACTGTACAGTACCCATTTGTCAATTAAAAAAAATTTAGAACCCCCGGGTTTTTCTTTCGCTACAATACCATATCTGAATGAGGAACAGTAAAAAAACACTTTTAAAATTTGGGTTTTAAATTACCAAATTTTAATTTTTGTATAGCAGCTATTAACTTATCTAAAAGTGTTGAGTTTCAGGCCTACGTCAGGGCACGCTCCCTTTGCTGTGATTGGTTGCCCGATATTTAGTTCATCCCTGGTCGGGACATGCCCCCCTGTGTGGGACACACCACTACTGCTGTGATTGGCTGCCTGCACTCTCTGTGCTAACCTCCCCCTGAGCTGTGTAAGATTAAAGTGAAAATACTGTCCACTTTCTGTGCTGGCTGTGTCTCTGTTCTTATCTTGTTCTCTTGTCTTTTACTCTCTCTGAGGGTTGTTTGGGATAAATAGTGGTTGAACGTTTACGTTTGACCATGACATCGGTCGTGGTCGATAGTGACCTCTCGACAAGTAGCGTGTGAGCGTCGATTTTGAGCGATGACCCTTAAAATTTTGGGGGAGCAACAAACTTCATTTTTACACCCAAAAAGGGTGGAGAAGCTGGAATTAATCCCACAAAAGTCAAATGGATATGGCTACATCTTAGGGAACACATTAGGTTATAAAAGCCCAGAAAAAAAAACAACAACATTTTACTTCCCCGTCTTTTACCACAGCTGAGCCCAAAAAATGATGACCCAGTTTAAAAGGCAGGAAAAAGGAGTCTTTCAACCCCCATTTTTTTTGAACGACATTGAATTGTCCCGGGCACAGCATGGCCCCCAAAACCCGCATGACCCCAATTAAAAAGTGCCGGAAAAGGAGTCTTTTAACCACCATTTTGTTTAACTGGCATTAATATATCTGTCTTACCCAGAATGACCATAAACCTGTCTGACCCCCCAGATTTAAAAATGGGGGAAAAGGAGTCTTTCAACCCCCATTTTGTTGAATGGACATTGATATCTTTTTTGGACCGCT
>JAODAL010049596.1:0-28053 GCA_025379985.1 Phyllomedusa bahiana | reverse complement strand
CTGTTTTTAAACCACTATCCTGTAATCTGTCAGTCACTGAGCTCTCTGTAACCACTGATCCCTGTAATCTGTCAGTCACTGAGCCCTCTGTAACCACTGATCCCTGTAATCTGTCAGTCACTGAGCTCTCTGTAACCATGCCCCCTGTATTGTCCTGACCCCTCTGTAACCATTTGATCCCTGTAATCTGCCAGTACGGGGTTCTCTGTAACACTTTCCTGTAATGATGCTTGGGGGTCATAACAGGATCCAGCCGGGAGCCCCGGGGGGAGTGTGCATCTGGGGGGTTTCAAGGACCCGCCGGGCCCCCCCAGGGGTTGACTGATGCATCATGGGGGTCAAAACCCAGGACCCCCGGGGAAACCCCCGGGGGGGGCTGATGATCATGGGATATACACAGGACCCCAGCACGGGACCCCCGGGGGTGTCTGATGCATCATGGGGGCATACACAGGCCCCCGCAGGGACCCCGGGGGGTGATGATGCTCATGGGGGGTCAAAAAAAGGACCCCCAGCACGGGCCCCCCCCGGGGGGGGTGTGGCATCATGGGGGTAAAAACAGGACCAGCACGGGAGCCCCGGGGGGAGTGATGCATCATGGGGGTCATTCACCGGTCCCCAGCACGGGAGCCCCGGGGGTGACTGATGCATCATGGGGGGCATACACAGGACCCCAGCACGGGACCCCCGGGGGTGACTGATGCATCATGGGGGATCACAGGCCCCCACCCGGGACCCCGGGGGTGACTGTCATCATGGGGGTCATACACAGGACCCAGCCGGGACCCCGGGGGGGGGGGGTGATGATCAGGGGGGTCATAACAGGCCCCCAGCCGGGCCCCCCCCCCCCCGGGGGGAGTGACCTCAGGGGGGGGATAAACAGGCCCCCAGCCCGAGACCCCGGGGTGATGTCTAATGGGGGTCATACACAGGACCCCAGCACGGGACCCCCGGGGGTGACTAATGCATCATGGGGGTCATACACAGGACCCCAGCACGGGACCCCCGGGGGGACTGATGCATCATGGGAGTCATACACAGGCCCAGGCGGGCCCCGGGGGTGACTGTGCATCAGGGGGGTCATAACAGGCCCCCAGAAGGGGCCCCCCCGGGGGTGATGATGATCTGGGGGTATACACAGGCCCCTAGAGGGCCCCCCGGGGGGACTGATGCATCATGGGGGTCATACACAGGACCCCAGCACGGGACCCCCGGGGGTGACTGATGCATCATGGGGGGCATACACAGGACCCCAGCACGGGACCCCCGGGGGTGACGGAGCTCTGGGGGGCTTTAACAGGAACCCAGCACGGGACCCCCCGGGGGTGACTGTTGCATCATGGGGGTTTCAAGGACCCCCGCACGGGCCCCCCCGGGGGTGACTGATGATCATGGGGGTTACACAGGACCCCAGCAGGGGGCCCCGGGGGGGTGTTATGCATTGGGGGGGCATACACGGACTCCAGCAGGGGAAAAGCCCCGGGGAGTGAGCTCATGGGGGTCATAACGGACCCAGCACGGGACCCCCGTGGGTGACTGATGCATCATGGGAGTCATACACCGGACCCCAGCACGGGACCCCCGGGGGTGACTGATGCATCATGGGGGTCATACACAGGACCCCAGCTCGGGACCCCCGGGGGTGACTAATACATCATGGGGGGTCATACACAGGACCCCAGCACGGGACCCCCCGGGGGTTATGATTCATGGGGGTATAACAGGCCCCAGCCGGGCCCCCCGGGGGTGATGTGCATCAGGGGATTTCAAAAAGGACCCAGCCGGGCCCCCGGGGGGTGACTGATGCATCATGGGGGTCATACACAGGACCCCAGCACGGGACCCCCGGGGGTGACTGATGCATCATGGGGGTATCGGGACCCAGCACGGGCCCCCCGGGGGGGATGATGCTTAAAGGGGGTCATACACAGGACCCCAGCGCGGGACCCCCGGGGGTGACTGATGCATCATGGGGGGCATACACAGGACCCCAGCACGGGACCCCCGGGGGTGACTGATGCATCATGGGGGGCATACACAGGACCCCAGCACGGGACCCCACCCCCCCGGGGGTGATGATGATCTGGGGGTCTACACGGGACCCAGCAGGGGACCCCCGGGGGGAGTGATGCATCATGGGGGTCATAACAGGCCCCCAGCCGGGACCCCCGGGGGGTGATAAATGATCATGGGGGGCATACACAGGACCCCACCCGGGACCCGGGGGTGATGATGCATCAGGGGGGTCTTTCACGGGGAACCCCAGACGGGACCTCGGGGGTGACTGTGCTCATGGGGGTCATACACAGGACCCCAGCGCGGGACCCCCGGGGGTGACTGATGCATCATGGGAGTCATACACAGGACCCCAGCACGGGACCCCCGGGGTGACTGATGCATCATGGGAGTCATACACGGGACCCCATTGCGGGACCCCCGGGGGTGACTAATACAACATGGGGGGGCATACACAGGACCCCAGTGCGGGACCCCCGGGGGTGACTGATGCATAAAAGGGGGGTTATAAACAGGACCCCGGGGGACCCCCGGGGGTGATTTTTACTCAGGGGGTATACCGGGCCCCCGCGGGGGCCCCCGGGGGTGATGTGATCATGGGGGCATACACAGGACCCCAGCACGGGCCCCCCGGGGGTGATTTGATGATCATGGGGGTCATAACAGGACCCCAGCGGGGGGAGCCCCGGGGGTGATGATGACTGGGGGCATC
The DNA here is from genome assembly GCA_025379985.1 of Phyllomedusa bahiana. Lineage (NCBI taxonomy): Eukaryota > Metazoa > Chordata > Amphibia > Anura > Hylidae > Phyllomedusa > Phyllomedusa bahiana. The sequence continues at coordinate 25,325 of JAODAL010049596.1, read as the reverse complement.
ACGGGACCCAGCACGGGCCCCGGGGGGGTGTGATGATATGGGGGGCATACACAGGACCCAAAGCAGGGGCCCCCCGGGGGTGATGATGTTTATGGGGGTCTAACAGGACCCAGCCGGGACCCCCGGGGGTCTGAGATCATGGGGGTCTACCAGGTCCCGCAGGGGGACCCCCGGGGGATGATGCATCATGGGGGCATACACGGGCCCCCCACCCGGGGGCCCCCGGGGGGGTTTTGGATGATGATCAGGGGGGGCATACAAGGCCCCCAGCACGGGAGCCCGGGGGTGGACTGATGCTCATGGGGGTCATACACGGGGACCCCGCCGGGACCCCGGGGGTGCTGAGTCATGGGAGTCTTTAAACGGGACCCCAGCCGGGACCCGGGGGACAAATACACTGGCAGTATAACAGGACCCAGACGGGCCCCCCCGGGGGGGATGATGATTTGGGGGTTATACACGGGACCCCAGCGCGGGACCCCCGGGGGGTGACTGATGCATCATGGGGCTATAAAAGGGGGCCCCCCCCAGCGAAGGGGCCCCCCCCGGGGGTGACTGAGCTCATGGGGGTCATACACAGGGACCCCGCAGGGACCCCCGGGGGTGACTGATGCATCATGGGGGCATACACGGACCCAGCAGGGCCCCCCCCGGGGGTGACAAATACTCATGGGGGTCATCCCTGGACCCAGCACGGGACCCCCGGGGGTGACTGATACATCATGGGGGGTACACGGGACCCCAGCGGGACCCCCGGGGTGATGATGCACATGGGGATATACACAGGCCCCAGCCGGGACCCCGGGGGGGGGGACTGATGCATCATGGGGGGCATACACAGGACCCCAGCGCGGGACCCCTGGGGGTGACTGATGCATCATGGGGGGATACAAGGGCCCCCCAAAAAAGGGGACCCCCGGGGGTGCTGATGCATCATGGGGGTTTACACGGACCCCAGCACGGGCCCCGGGGGGGTGTGATGATCATGGGGGTATCACAGGACCCCGCAGGGGGACCCCGGGGGGTGATGATGCATCATGGGAGTCATAACAGGACCCAGAAAGGGACCCCGGGGGGGGGGATGTGCATATGGGAGTCATCCCGGGACCCCAGACGGGACCCCCGGGGGTGTAAAATAGGGCCCCAGTCAAACAGGACCCAGCACGGGACCCCCGGGGGGGACTGATGCATCATGGGGGTTATACACGGGACCCCAAAAGCGTGGGCCCCCGGGGGGTGTGATGCATCATGGGGTATCACAGGACCCCAGCGGGGCCCCCCGGGGGGGGATTTTAATCATCGGGGGAATACACAGGACCCCCAGGCGGGCCCCCCGGGGGTGACGAGCATTGGGGGTCAACAACGGGACCCCCAGCACGGGCCCCCCCGGGGGGGGATGATGCATCATGGGGGTTTCACAGGCCCCCCAGCACGGGACCCCGGGGGTGATGATGCCCCCATGGGGGTCTACACGGACCCCGCCGGGACCCCCGGGGGTGACTAATACATCATGGGGGTCATACACAGGACCCCAGCGCGGGGAACCCCGGGGGTGTGATACATATGGGGGGATACAAAGGACCCCAGCAGGGGCCCGGGGTGACTGATCCCATCATGGGAGCATAAAAGGACCTCAGCACGGGACCCCGGGGTGATGATGTAATTGGGGGGCATACACGGACCCAGCGCGGGACCCCGGGGGGGTTGAGGGATGCATCATGGGGGGATAACGGACCCCGCACGGGACCCCCGGGGGTGACTGATGCATCATGGGGGTCATACACAGGACCCCAGCACGGGACCCCCGGGGGTGATGATGCATTGGGGGTCTTTTTCATGGCCCCCGCACGGGCCCCCCCGGGGGTGACTGATACTCAGGGGGGGGCAAACAGGACCCACCCGGGACCCCCGGGGGTGACTGATGCATCATGGGGGGCATACACAGGACCCCAGCACGGGACCCCCCGGGGGTGACTGATGAAACATGGGGGGCATAAGGGGCCCCCCAGCGCGGGGGACCCCGGGGGGTGACTGATTACATCAGGGGGGGGCATCCAGGCCCCCAGACGGGACCCCGGGGGTGATAATAATCAGGGGGGGCATAAAGGGAAACCCAGCGGGGGGCCCCCGGGGGGACTGATGCACATGGGAGTTTAACGGGCCCCTCAGAAGGGACCCCGGGGGTGACGATGATTGGGGGCATACACAGGACCCAGCAAGGGTCCCGGTGGTGACTGAGGCATCATGGGTGTCATACACTGGATCCCAGCTCGGGTCCCCCCGGGGGTGACTTATGCATCATGGGGGGCATACACAGGACCCCAGCACGGGACCCCCGGGGGTGATATGCACGGGGGATTTCACAGGCCCCAGCGCGGGCCCCCCGGGGGTGATTTGCTCAGGGGAGTCATCACAGCAAAGACCGGGGAAATGGTCTGATGGAAAGGCCCATCTCATGTTAATCATCCTTCCTATCAGAGAAAAAGGGAGAGAAGAGAGGTTTAAAAACCTAGAGCAGCGCTCGCATCAACCTGCAAACCACAAAGCTCAGCATCTGAGACAATGCCACCCACGCTGCAAACTATGACTGCAGCACCTCAGGCAGAGGTATGGAGGGACGCCAGCAGAGGTATGGAGGGACACCAGCAGAGGTATGGAGGGATGGAAGGGAGGGGAGGGATGTAGAAGAGGTATGGAGGGCAGCGAGGTATGGGGGGACGCCAGCAGGGGTATGAGGGACGCCAGCGGGGGGGTATGGAGGGATCCCGGGAGAGGTAGGGAGGGAGCCAGCAGGGGTATGGAGGGAGCAGCAGAGGTAGAGGGACCCCGGCGGGTATGGAGGGATCCCCGGGGTTGGGGGGACCCAGAGAGGAATGGAGGGAGCCGCAGAGGATGGGGGATGCAGCAGGGGTAGGGAGGGGCAGAGAGGATGGAGGAGCCAGCAGGGTATGGGGGAGCGAGAGGTATGGGGGACCCACGGGGTATGGAGGGGCGAGAGGTATGGGGGGGGCCCCAGCGAGGTTGGGGGGAGCCAGGAGGTTGGGGGGAGCCAGAGAGGTAGGGGGATGAGCGAGGTATGGGGGGAGCAGAGAGGTATGGGGGACCCAGCAGAGGTATGGGGGACCCAGAGAGGTATGGGGGGAGCCGCGGGGTATGGAGGTCCCGCGGGGTATGGGGGAGAGGAGGTATGGAGGGCCCCGCAGAGGTATGGGGGGAGCAGAAGGGAGGGGATTTAGGGAGGGATGCGAGAGGTAGGAGGGAGAGGAGGATGGAGGGATGAGAGAGGTATGGGGGATGTAGAAGGGATGGGGGAGCCAGCGAGGTAGGGAGGGGCGCAGGGTTGGAGGGAGCCAAAAAGGGGGAAATTAGGAGGGATCCCGCAGAGGAGGGGAGGGGCCGCGGGTATGGAGGGACCCAGCAGGGTATGGGGGGAGAGGGGTTGAGGGAGGGCCAGCAGAGGTATGGGGGGGACCGCCAGCAGAGGTATGGGGGAGCCCAGAGGTATGGGGGGATGCGCACAGGTATGGAGGGATGCGGCAGAGGAAATGGAGGGGGAGCAGGGGTATGGGGGAGCAGAGGGTTTATGGGGGGGGAGCAGAGAGGTATGGAGGGGCCAGGGGGTATGGAGGGAAGAAAAGGGGGAGAGGGGAAGAGGGAGAGAGGGGTATGGAGGATGCAGAAGAGGTTGGGGGACCCCCGGGGTAGGAGGGAGCCGGAGGTTGGAGGGAGCGCAGGGTATGGGGAAGCCGCAGAGGTAGGAGGAGCAGAAGATTTTATGGGGGGACCCCGAGGGTTGGGGGAGCCGCAGGGTATGGAGGGATGCAGAGAGGTATGGGGGGATCCCAGAGAGGTTGGGGGGGACCCAGGAGGTAGGGGAGGGTGGCGGGGTATGGAGGGATGAGAGGGGTATGGGGGGAGAGAGAGGTATGGAGGGAGCAGCAGAGGTTGGGGGGATCCCCAGCAGAGGTAGGGAGGGAGAAAAAGAGGTTGGAGGGTGTAGAGTTGGATGGAGGGATTCCCAGGGGTTAGGGGGGAGCAGAAAGGGTAGGGGGACCCCGCAGGGTATGGAGGGATGCAGAGAGGTATGGAGGGTCCCGGAGGTTGGAGGGAGGGGCAGAGGTAGGAGGAGCCAGAGGGTTGGAGGAGCAGAAGAGGTATGGGGGGAGCGGAGGGTAGGGAGGGATGGAGGGTATGGAGGGAGCCAGCAGAGGTTGGAGGGAGCCGCAGAGGTATGGAGGGATGCAGCAGAGGTATGGGGGGAGCCAGAGAGGTATGGGGGGATGCGCAGGGGTATGGAGGGATGAGAGAGGTATGGAGGGTGCAGAGAGGTATGGAGGGATGCAGCAGAGGTTGGGGGATGGGCGAGGTATGGAGGGAGCCAGAGAGGTTGGAGGGAGCGGGGAAAGGTTTTTTTTGGAGGGATCCCCGAGAGGTAGGGAGGGACCCCAGCGGGGGGGGGAGGAGGGGTTGGGGGGTGCTAGAGGGGTATGGAGGGATGCTAGCAGAGGTATGGAGGGATGGGAGAGGTTGGGGGATCCCAGCAAGGTATGGGGGAGCAGAGAGGTTGGAGGGATCCCAGAGAGGTATGGAGGGTGCGCAGGGGTTTTGGGGGGGATCCCAGAGGGTATGGGGGGGCCCCAGCAGAGGTAGGGAGGGATCCCCAGAGAGGTAGGGGGGGAGCCAGCAGAGGTATGGGGACGGGCAGAGGTAGGAGGGATGCACGAGGTTATGGAGGGAGCCGCAGAGGTTGGAGGGTGCCAGCAGAGGTTTGGGGGGAGCGGGGTTGGAGGGATCCCGGAGGTATGAGGGCGCAGCAGAGGTATGGAGGGGAGCGGGGGTATGGGGGCCAGAGAGGTATGGAGGGAGCAGAGAGGTATGGAGGGTGCAGAAGAGGTTGGAGGGGCGAGGGGGTTGGAGGGTGAGGGGATGGAGGGACCCAGAGGGGTTGGGGGGACGGGGGGGGCAAAGGTTGGAGGGATGCGGGATGTGGAAAAGGGGGTGGGTGCGAGAGGTATGGGGGACCCGCAGGGTATGGGGGGTGCGAGAGTATGGAGGGATGCAGAGAGGTTTTGGAGGGGCCGCAGAGGTATGGAGGGATGCCAGCAGAGGTATGGAGGGATGCCAGCAGAGGTATGGAGGGATGCCAGCAGAGGTATGGAGGGACGCCAGCAGAGGTATGGAGGGATGCCAGCAGAGGTATGGAGGGATGCCAGCAGAGGTATGGAGGGATGCCAGCAGAGGTATGGAGGGATGCCAGCAGAGGTATGGAGGGATGCTAGAAGAGGTATGGAGGGATGCTAGAAGAGGTATGGAGGGATGCTAGAAGAGGTATGGAGGGACGCCAGCAGAGGTATGGAGGGATGCTAGAAGAGGTATGGAGGGACGCCAGCAGAGGTATGGAGGGATGCCAGCAGAGGTATGGAGGGATGCCAGCAGAGGTATGGAGGGATGCCAGCAGAGGTATGGAGGGATGCCAGCAGAGGTATGGAGGGATGCCAGCAGAGGTATGGAGGGATGCCAGCAGAGGTATGGAGGGACGCCAGCAGAGGTATGGAGGGACGCCAGCAGAGGTATGGAGGGACGCCAGCAGAGGTATGGAGGGATGCCAGCAGAGGTATGGAGGGACGCCAGCAGAGGTATGGAGGGATGCTAGAAGAGGTATGGAGGTTCCGGGGGCACATGAGGCAGCGCCCGCCCTATACATGTGATTCCCAGCAGTATTCTCATTGCTAAATATCTCCAAAGCTAAACAATGAAGACAAAAAAATTCTTCATAAACCTCCTCCTGTTTTGTGTTTGCAGCTCTAGTGCAAAGCGATGAGTCTCCTTGGGTCTTGCACTCTCATATAACTCTGATACAACCTCCAGACTGTAGAAGAGAGGAGAGAGAAGAGAGCGCAGGGTCAGGTGGCAAAGAGTTAGTTTATAATCTGTAACCACGGAGACACATCTCTCTGCACAGGAGCTGCTCACATGTAACGTCTGTCCTTTATATAATATACATTGTAATAAGATTTGATTGTTGATACAAAATGCAGAGAGGGTGAAGCATGGCTGAGATTCAGGATGCGGTGTGGTCGATCCCTATGATCTGTCTGTCATTGAGCACTCTATAACCTATTTCTAAGCTCTCAAAGTAAAGAATCTGCTACTGATGTGTTAATTCCACAAATTCAAAGCTCTTACAGTAAAGAACCAGCTCATGAGAAGACTATTTCACAGATCACAGCCCATACAGTAAAAAAACAGCTCCTGAGAAGACCATTCCACAGATCACAACTCTTACAGCAAAGAACCAGCTCCTGATGTGACTATTCCACAGATTCTCAGCTCTTACAGTAAAGAACCAGCTCCTGAGGAGACTATTCCACAGATCAAAGCTCTAACAGTAAAGAACCAGCTCCTCAGGTGACTATTCCACAGATCAAAGCTCTTACAGTAAAGAACCAGCTCCTGAGGAGACTATTACACAGATCAAAGCTCTTACAGTAAAGAACCAGCTCCTCAGGTGACTATTCCACAGATCACAGCTCTTACAGTAAAGAACCAGCTCCCGAGGTGTCTATTCCACAGATTCATAGCTTTCACAGTAAAGAACCAGCTTCTGATGTGTTAATTCCGCAAATTCACAGCTCTTACTGTAATGAACCAGCTGATGAGTTAACCATTAAAAAGTTTCACACCTCCAACAGTAAAGAAGCATTTCCTGAGGAGACTATTCCACATAGTCACAGCTCTTACAGTAAAGGATCAGCTCCTAGGGTGACTATTCCACAGATGCTCAGCTCTTACAGTAAAGAACCAATCCCGAGGGTGACTATTCCACAGATTCTCAGCTCTTACAGTTAAGAACCAGCTCCTCGGGTGACTATTCCACAGATTCCAGCTCTTACAGTTAAGAACCAGATCCTAGGGTGATTATTCCACAGATTCTCAGCTCTTACAGTAAAGAACCAGCTCCTGAGGTGGCTATTACACATAGTCACAGCTCTTACAGTAAAGAACTAGCTCCTGAGGTGGCTATTCCACATAGTCAAAGCTCTTACAGTAAAGAACCTGCTACGGATGTGTCTTTTTCCAAACCCATCCACCCTTTGACAGTAAAAAAAGGGGTTATCAAAATTTCTTATGTCCCTTTTGGGGAAACAAAAAAGGGACCCGGGGGAACCTAAAATTAGTTGGGACAAAAACCAACGGGGAAAATTTTACAGACCCCAAAAAAAATTTTAAAATTTTAAAAATTTAAAAAAAAAATAAATTTTTTTAAGAAAAAATTTTCCCCCGTTTATCACATGTATGTTGCCCTCGGGGACTATGGGGGGGCCCAGGGGTGAAAATTTCCCACTGCAAATCCCTGGTATCAAGGGGAAAATGATCCCTTCGGGCGGGGGTTTGTTTTGGGAAAAAAACCCAAATGGTGATAATACCCCTTGCAACCCTAAATTTTCAAATGTAGATCCCTTTCTGGAAAGGGCTGAGGGGAGGCCCAAACAGGGTGAAAAATTTCCCCTTTAATCCCTGATATCACAGTGTATGACCCTTTTGGGCCGGGGCTAATGGGCCCAACAGGGGATAAACACGGCAACCCCAGGTTTCACAGGTATTGTTTTGCCTCTGGCAGGGCTGAGGAAGGGTTTCAGGGTGAAAAAATACACTGAAATTTCCCTGGTATAAAAAGGATAATGCATCGGGCAGGGTGATGGGGGGAAACCAACAGGTTAAAAATTACACTGAAATTTCCTGGTACCCACAGTTATAAAGCCCTCGGAAGGGCCTGATGGGACCAAAAATGGTGTTAATAACTGCAATCCCTTTGAAAATCCAGTGTATGATCCTTTGGGCAGGGCTGAGGGGGCCCAAAACAGGGTGAAAATACCCCTGCAAACCCCGGTTACCCACAGTGTAGAGACCTCTGGCAGGGTTGGGGGAAAGGGCCCAAAACCATGGTGATAAATACATGCAACCCCCCAGGAAATTCACAGTGAAAAGATTTTCCGCGGGCTAAAGGGGACCAAACATGGTATAAATTAAAACTGCAATCTCGGGAATAAGTTTTATGAGGCTTCTGGAAAGGGTTTGAGGGGGGAACCCAAAAACATGGTGTTTAAAAAACACTCCCAATTCCGGGAAACCACGGTGTATGTTCCCCCTCCTGCGGGGCTGTTTGGGAGGACCAACATGGTATAATAACTGAAAATCCCTGGATCACAGTGTATAGGGCCTCTACAGGGAGGGTGGGGAAGCCCAAACATGGTTAAATAAAACACTGCAATCCCTTTTATCAAGTGTTTTGATGCCCCCGGGACGGGGAGGGAGGGAGGCCCAACAGGGAAAAATAACACTGCAAACCCCCCTTTATAAACAGGGGAAAAGACCCCACCCTGGCAAGGGTTAAATGGGGGGGGCCCATGTTTTAATACACTCCCAAACCCTGGTTTTAAAAGTTAATTGTTTTTCCTCTAGAAAGGGCTGAGGGGAAAGGATCTTTGTAAAAATACACTCCAATCCCGGGTATCCAGTGATGAGTTTTGGGCGGGGCTGTTGGAAAACCCAAAACAGGGTGTTTAATACCCTGAAAATCCCTGGGTTAACACAGTGTATATCCCCCGGGGCGGGGCTGATGGGCCCCCAACATGGAGTTTAAATCCCACTCAACCCCCGGGTTTTTATCACAGTTTTATGATGCCTTTGCCGGGGGCTGGGGGAACCAAAAAGGTAAATAACCCCAAAAAAACCCGTACCCACAGTGTAAGTGCCTCTGGCAGGGCTGATGGGAGGACCATGGTGATAATACACTAAACCCCTGGTATCACGTGTATAGGGCCTCTAGCAGGGGGGATGGGGGGGACCCTTGGGGGAAAATTTACACTGCAATCCCCGGGTATCAAAAGTGTAAAAGCCCTGGAAAGGGTTTAAAGGGGAGGAAACCCAACAGGGTGATAAAAACATGCAATCCCTGGTATCACAGTGAAATAGGGCCCTTCGGGCCGGGCTGATGGGACCAAAAAGGGAGTTTAAATTCACTCCCAACCCGGGGGTTTTTAAACAGTGTTTGATGCCTTTGCCGGGGTGAGGGGCCCAAAACAGGGGAAAATAAAAAACTCCCAAATCCCTGGTATCAAAAGGAAGGGATCCCTTTCTGGCGGGGCTGGGGGGACCAACATTTTTGATAAACACTGCAATCCCTGATATAAAAGTGAAATGATGCCTCTGGCGGGGGGCGAGGAGAATAAAAAGGGGTGAAAAAATCACTGCAATCCCTGGTTTTTCCCCGGGTGTAAGGGCCTCTGGCAGGGCAAAAGGGGAACCAACAGGGTTGATAATAGACTGCCCCCCTGAGTATCACAGGGGATTATGCCTTGGGCATTTTTTGATGGACCAACATGGGTGAAAATTTAAAATGCTATTTTTTGGGTTACCCCACAGTGTTTTGATCCCTTCTGGGGGGGCTGATGGGAAGCAACATGGGATATTTTCCCAATGCAACCCCTTGGTTTTCACAGTGAAATGATCCCTCTGGGGGGAAACTAGGGGAACCAAACAGGGGTGATAGTACGCCCTGAAATCCCGGGGGTTCACGTGTATGATGGCTCGGGCAGGGCTTAAAGGGAAGGACCAACCATTGATAAAAACATGAAAATCCCGGGGTAATCACTCATAAAGCCCGGGCAGGGCTAAATGGGAGGCCCAAAATTTTGGGGGGGGGAAAAAACCCAACTGCAATCCCCCTTTTCAACAGGGTATGATCCCTATCTTCCGGGCTGAGGGGCCCCAAAAAAGGTGATAAAACACTGCAAATCCCGGGGAAAAAACAGGTTTTGATCCCTTTCTGGCGGGGCTAAATGGGGGAAACCCGGGTGAAAATATAACCCCTTGAAAACCCTGGTATCCCAGTGTAAGATCCTCTGCAGGGCTAAAGGGAGGTTTTCATGGTGTAAAAAAACACTCCCAAACCCCCGGAAACCCCATGTATGATGCCTCTGGCAGGGCTGAGGGGGGAAAATGGTGAAATAAAATGCAATCCGGGTATCCGTGTATGATGCCTCTAGCAGGGCTGATGGGAGGATCATGGTGATAATACACTGCAATCCCTGGTATCACAGTGTATGATGCCTCTGGCAGGGCTGATGGGAGGACCAACATGGTGATAATACACTGCAATCCCTGGTATGATCCCCTCTGCGGGATAAAGGAGGACTAACGGTGTAATACCGCAACCCCCCGGGTATCACAGTGTATGACCTCTGGCAGGCTGATGGGGGGACAACAGGGATTTACACTGCAATCCCGGTATCACAGTGTTATGCCCGGGCAGGTTGATGGGGACAAATGGTGATAATCCTGCAACCCGGTATCACAGTGTTGTTGCCTCTGGGGGGCTGATGGGGGACAACATGGGATAATAATAAACCCCTGGTATCACAGTGTATGATGACTCTGGCAGGGCTGATGGGACCAACATGGTGATAATACACTGCAATCCCTGGTATCACAGTGTATGATGCCTCGGGAAGGTGAGGGGAAAACATGGGAAAAACCCTGAATCCGGGTATCACAGTGTTATGCCTCTGCAGGGCTGAGGGAAAAACCCATGGGATATTACACTGCAATCCCTGGTATCACAGTGTATGATGCCTCTGGCAGGGCTGATGGGACCAACATGGTGATAATACACTGCAAACCCAGGTATCACAGTGTATGGGCCTTTGGGCGGGGGGAGGGGAGGAAACATTGAAAAACAATCAACCCCGTATCACAGTGATGATGCCTTGGCGGGGCTGGGGGACCAACATGTGAAAATAACTGAAATCCCGGGTTTTAACAGTGTATGATGCCTTGGGCGGGTGATGGGACCAACTGGTGAAATTTACACTGCAACCCCCGGGTATCACATTATATGCCTTCGGGGGCTGATGGGACCAACATGGTGATAATACACTGCAATCCCTGGTTCACAGTGATGACCCTTGGGCAGGGGAGGGGGAACCATGGTGATAAACACGCAACCCCTGGTATCACAGTGTATGATCCCTTGGGGGGCTAGGGGAAAACATGGGGATTTACACTGCAACCCGGGTATCACAGTGTATGATGCCTCTGGCAGGGCTGATGGGACCAACATGGTGATAATAAACTGCAATCCCGGTTATCACGTGTTGATGCCCTGGCGGGGCTGATGGGCCAAATGGGATAATACACGAAACCCCCCGGGTATAAAGTGTAGAGCCCTAAGGGCTGAGGGGACCAACATTAAAATTTACACTGCACCCCGGTATCACAGTGTTGATCCCTCGGGGGGGTGAGGGGGACCAACATGGTGAAAAAACCCCCTGCAATCCCTGTATCACGTGTTATCCTCTGGCAGGGGAGGGGAAAACAAAAAGGGGGAAAATCACTGCAATCCCGGGTATCACGGGGGTATGATGCCTCGGGCAGGCTGATGGGGGGACCAACATGGTGAAATAAAAATGAAAACCCCGGTATCACGGGTTATGCCTCTGGCAGGGCTGATGGGACCAACATGGTGAAATACATGAATCCCTGGTATCAATGTATACCTTGGCGGGCTGAGGGAACCCAGGTGATAATACACTGCAACCCCGGGTTCACAGGTTGATCCTGGCAGGGTGAGGGGGACCAAACATGGTGAATACACTGCAATCCCTTGTATTACAGTTTTGAATCCCTTTGGGCGGGGGCTGGGGGAGGAAAGGTGAAAATTACACTGAAACCCCCTTTTTATCACATGTATGATGCCTCGGCAGGCTGATGGGGAAAAAATGGTGATAAACCTGCAATCCCTGGATCCCAGTGATATGCTCTGGCAGGGCTGATGGGAGAACCAACATGGTGATAATACACTGCAATCCTTGGTAACACAGTGTATGATGCCTCTGGTGGGAAGGGCTGATGGGGAGGAAACAATCTGGGGATTTTTTACATCTTCAATCCCTGCTAGCACAGTGTACTCGTTGCTAGTGGCAGGGCTGATGGGACCAACATGGTGATAATACACTGCAATCCCTGGTATCACAGTGTATGATGCCTCTGGCAGGGCTGATGGGACCAACATGGTGATAATACACTGCAATCCCTGGTATCACAGTGTATGATGCCTCTGGCAGGGCTGATGGGAGAACCAACATGGTGATAATACACTGCAATCCCTGGTATCACAGTGTATGATGCCTCTGGCAGGGCTGATGGGACCAACATGGTGATAATACACTGCAGTTATTCAGACCCTGCTCTACTAAAATCACTATGATCGGTGATTACTTACCAGTCTTATTCCTGACCCCCCTCTACTTTCCTCTAACATGATGTGCCTACAATATCCAGTATATTACATGATCCTGCTCTACTATATCACTATGATGGTGTCTACATTATCCAGTATATTACATGACCCCCCCTCTTCTATATCAATGTGATACTGTCTACATTATCCAGTATATTACATGACCCTGCTCTACTATATCACTATGATGGTGCCTACATTATCCAGTATATTACATGACCCCCTCTACTATATCACTATGATGGTGCCTACATTATCCATTATATTACATGACCCCTCTACTATATCACTATGATGGTGCCTACATTATCCAGAATATTACATGACTCCTCTACTATATCAACTTGATGGTGCCTACATTATGTCCAGTTGAATTTGATGACCTTTTCTAATATCACTATGATCGTGCCTTCAATTATCCAGGTATAATACATGACCCTCTCTACACTATATCACTATGATGGGTGTCTAAATTATCCAGTATTGTACATGACCCCCCTCTACTATATCACTTATATGGGGTGCCTACATTATCCAGTTTATTACATTACCCCCTCTACTATATAACTATGATGGTGCCAACTTTACCCAGTATATACATACCCCTTACAATCACATAGGGTGCCACATTATCCAGTATATTACATGCCCCCCCTTTTACTATATCACTATGATGGGTCCTACATTACCAGTATAATACAACCCTTTTCTATATCACTATGATGGCTCATTATCCATATATTACATGACCCCCTCACTATATCACAAAAAAGGTTCCACATTACCAGTAAAATACATGACCCCCCTCTACAATATCACTATAGGGTGCTAATTACCCCAAATTTTACATGACCCCCCTCTACTATATCCTATGATGGTGCATACTTTACCCAGTATATTACATGACCCCCTCTATATACCCACTATGAGGTGCCACATTATCCATATTTTACATACCCCCCTCTACTAATCACTTGATGGTGCCTACTTACCCTTAAAATTAAGACCCCCTCTACTATATCACAGAGGGTCCTACATTATCCAAAATAAACATGACCCCCTCTACAAAACACTATTTTGGGGCTACATTATCCATTATATTAATGACCCCCCTACTATATCACAAGAGGTGCCTACATTATCCAGTATATTCAACCCCCCTTTTTACTAATCACTAGAGGGGCCACATTACCCTTTATATTACATGACCCCCCCTATAATCACTAGATGGGCTACATTCCAAAATTCATGCCCCCCCCCTCTCTATATCACTAGATGGTGCCTACTTACCCATATAACATGACCCCCCACTAAAACACTATGATGGTCCCCTACATTATCCTATATACATGCCCCCCCTACTATACAAATAAGGTTTACTTTAACCAAATTACATACCCCCTCTACATATCACATGGGGGGCCACATTACCATAATTAATGACCCTTTCTACTATATCACAGTTTGGGGGTTTCCATTACCATAAAATACATACCCCCTCTACTATAACATGGGGTCCAAACATTTTTATTATATTACATGACCCCTCTACAAATCCATAGGCCCCTACATTACCGTATTTACTACCCCCTCAACTAATCACTATAGGTGGTACTTTTTTCCATATATTACATGACCCCCTACTATATCACTTGATGGGCCTAAATTATCCAGTATATTACATCCCCCACCCCCCCCCCCCCCACCCACCCCCCCCCCCCCCCCCCCCCCCCCCCGATTGATTACCCAGTAAAAATACATGACTCCTTACAGTTTATCCTTGAGGGTGTGGAACATTACCAGTATATTCATCCCCCCCCTACTATATCATTATGATGTTGTCTACATTATCCAAAATAATACATACCCCTCCTACTATATCACTATGATGGTGTCAACATTATCCAGTATATACATGAACCCCCTCTACTATATCACTATGATGGTCCTACATTATCCAGTATATTACATGACCCCCCTCTACTGTATCACTATGATGGTGCCTACATTATCCAGTATATTACATGTCCCCCTCTACTTCATCACTATGATGGTGCCTACATTATCCAGTATATTACATGACCCTCTCTACTATATCATTATGATGGTGTCTACATTATCCAGTATAATACATGACCCCCTCTACTATATCACAATGATGGTAGCTACATTATCCAGTATATACAAGACCCCCTCTACAAATATCACTATGATGGTCCCTACTTTTATCCAGTATATTTACATACCCCTTCTCTATATCACTATGAGATTGCCTACATTATCCAGTATATTACATGACCCCCCCTCTACTATATCACTATGATGGTGCCTACATTATCCAGTATATTACATGACCCTCTCTCTATATATCACTATGATGTGCCTAAAATTATCCATTATATTACATAAACCCCTCTCTCTATATCACTATGATGGTGCCTAAAATTATCCCAGTATATTACATGCCCCCTCTACTATATCCTATGATGGTGTACATTATCCAGTTACTTACATTACCCCCTCTACTATATCACTATGATGGTGCCTACATTATCCATTATATTACATGTCCCCTGTACTATATAACTATGATGGTGCCTACATTATCCAGTATATTACATGACACCCACTACAATATAACAAAGAAGGTGGCTACATTATCCGGTATATTACATAAACCCCTCTACTATATCACTATGATGGGTCTACATTATCCAGAAATTACATGACCCCCTTTACTATATCACTATGATGGTGTCTACATTATCCAGTATATTACATGACCCCCTCTACTATATCACTATGATGGTGCCTACATTATCCTGTATATTACATGACCCCCTCTACTGTATCACTATGATGGTGTATACATTACCCAGTATATTACATGACTCCTCTACTATATCACTATGATGGTGCCTACATTATCCAGTATATTACATTACCCCCTCTACTATATCACTATGATGGTGTCTACATTATCCAGTATATTACATGACCCCTCTACTATATCACTATGATGGTGCCTACATTATCCAGTATATTACATGACCCCCTCTACTATATCACTATGATGGTGTCTACATTATCCAGTATATTACATGACCCCCTCTACTATATCACTATGATGGTGTCTACATTATCCAGTATATTACATGACCCCCTCTACTATATCACTATGATGGTGTCTACATTATCCAGTATATTACATGACCCCCTCTACTATATCACTATGATGGTGCCTACATTATCCAGTATATTACATGACCCCCTCTACTATATCACTATGATGGTGCCTACATTATCCAGTATATTACATGACCCCCCTCTACTATATCACTATGATGGTGCCTACATTATCCAGTATATTACATGACCCCTCTACTATATCACTATGATGGTGCCTACATTATCCAGTATATTACATGACCCCCTCTACTATATCACTATGATGGTGTCTACATTATCCAGTATATTACCTGACCCCCTCTACTACCTCACTATGATGGTGCCTACATTACCCATATATTACATGACCCCCTCAACTATACACTATGATGGTGCTACATTACCCAGTATTTTAAAAAGCCCCCCTCTACATATCATATGGGGGCCTACATTATCCAGTATATTACATGCCCCCCCTCTCTTTTCACATGAGTGCCTACTTTATCCAGAAAATAAAACCCCCCTCACTATACCATGAGGGGCCCTACATTACCCCGTAAAAAACATGACCCCCTCTACTAACACATGAGGGGCCCCTCTTTTCCCAGTTTATTACATGACCCCCTCTACATATCACTTTGTGGGTGCCTACTTATCCAATATTAAACCCCCTCTACATATCACTATGATTTGCCACTTTCCATAATTACAGACCCCCCTACATATCACTTAGGTGCCTACATTTTCCAATTTTCATGCCCCCCTCTCTATATCATTTATGATGGTGCCTACATTATCCAGTAATTCAACCCCTCTACATATCCAGAGGGTGCACATTATCCATAATTTCTCCCCCCCTTACAATAACTAGATGGTGCTACATTTCCAGTATATTACAGACCCCCTTATATATCACTATGATGGTGCCACATTTCCAGTATATTACAAACCCCCTGACATGGTGCCACTCACCCATCTTCATCCCATGCCCTAATGATTGATTTGCCTCCCTGCACCGCACACACTTTATGGTATCACTGCATCATCCTTTACAATATCACTATTGGGGGGGCCCCCCTCGCACAGTCCCCCAAAGAAGGGGGTTTGTGGGCTCTGACAGGGATTTTGGGAGGATGGGGCCCTTACCTGGTAAAATTTGGAGAGGCAGAGTCGGTCCGGGAGTTGATGCTTGACCTTGCACCCCCATGAGCTGTACGTGAAAAGACCTCAAGGGGAAAAGAAGAAACGGGAGGGAAGGAAGAGGGAAGTTTCTGCTCAAACTGAGCTACATGTTCTGTCAGTGCTATCGCCAAAGGACACCGAAAAAGGACTACAAAAAGGGGGACAGACCTCAAAGTCCCCACATACTGAGATCTCAGATCCTGTCCTCAATGTCCCCACATATACCAGATCTCAGGTCCATCCTCCATGCTTCCACATACCCCAGATCCAGGCCCCAGTCCCAAAAGCCCCCCAAATCCCAAATAAATCCATTTTCCTTTCCCCTTCAATGCCCTCCACATTCCCCAGCCCTAAAGTCCAGTCCTAAAATGTCCCCACATACCCCAAAATTTTAAAGCCCCATTCCTCAATTTCTCCACTTTCCCCCAAAATCTCAGGTCCAGTCCCTCAAAGCCCCCACATACCCCGATCTCAGGCCCAGCCCCAACAACCCCACATCCCCCAAAATTTTCCCGGGTCCAGCCTCAATGTCCCCACAAAACCCCAAAACCAAAGGCCCAGTCCTAAAAAGCCCCCACATACCCCAAACCCTCAGGTCCGCCCCCAAAAATCCCCCCAAAAATACCCCAATCTCAGGCCCAAATTCCTAAATGCCCCCCAAACATCCCAAAGGGATCTCATGCCCAAAATTCCTCAATGTCCCCCCTTCCCCCCAGATCTCAGGTCCATCCTAAAATTCCCCACATACCCCAAATCCCCATTCCATTCCTCAATGTCTCCACATTCCCAGATCCCCGGTCCAGCCCTTTCAAATCCCCCCCACAACCCCAGATTTTCAGCCCCGTCCTCAATGTCCCCACATACCCCAGATCCTCAGGCCCCTTTCCCCTCAATGCCCCCCACATACCCCAAATCTAGGCCCCAGCCCTCCACTGCCCCCACATCCCCCAGATCTCAGGTCCATTTCCCTCAATGCCCCCACAAACCCCAACCCTCAGGCCAAAGTCCTCAATGTCCCCAAAACCCCAGAACTCTTTCCAGTCCTCAATGCCCCCACATCCCCCAAATTTTCTAAACCCCTTCCTCAAGCCCCTCCACTTTCCAAACAGATCTCGGGTCCAGCCCCCTAAATGCTTTCCAAAATCCCCCAATCTAGGCCCCCCAGTCCTCAATTTTCCCCAAAGTCATACCCCAGATTTTCATTTCCAGTCCTAAATCCCCCCACATTCCCCAGATCTCAGGTCCAGCCCCCAACCCTCCCCCTTTCCCCAGATCCCCCAGGCCCCGTCCTAAATTTCCCCCCACACACCCCAGATCTCAGGTCCTATCCTCAGTGTTCCCACATACCAGGGGACCACATTTCCAGCCTCAAATCCCCCCCCAACCCCAAAACTCAGGTCCATCCTCAATTTTTCCCCCCACATACCCCAGATCTCAGGTCCAGTCCCCATGCCCCACATAACCTCGGATCTCAGGTCCAGTCCCTCAATGCCCCCACATACCCCAGCCCTCAGGTCCAGTCCTCAATGTCTCCTCATACCCCAGATCTCAGTCCATCCTCAATGCCCCACATACCCAGATCTCAGCCCCATCCTCAATGCCCCCAATACCCAGATCCAGGTCCAGCCCCTCAATGTCCCACATACCCAGATTCAGGTCCAGTCCCTCAATGTCCCCAAATCATACCCAAAATCCAGGTCCAGTCCTCAATGCCCCACATCCCCAGATCTCAGGTCCATCCTCAATCCCCTCCACATACCCCAGATCTCAGGTCCAGTCCTCAATGCCCCCCACATAACCCAGATCTCAGGTCCTCCTAAATTTCCCACATACCCCAGATCCAAGTCCAGCCTCAATGCCCCACATACCCCAAAATCTCAGGTCCATCCTCAATGCCCCACATACCCAAAATCTCAGGTCCAGTCCTCAATGCCCCACATACCCCAGATCTCAGGTCCCGTCCTCAATGCCCCCACATACCAGATCTCAGGTCCATTCCTCAATGCCCCACATACCCAGATATCAGGTCCAGCCCTCAATGCCCATTACCCAGATCCAGGTTCAGTCCCTCAATGTCCCCACATACCCAGATCTCAAGTCCAGTCCTCAATGTTCCCACATACCCCAGATCTCAGGTCCATTCCTCAATGACCCAATACCCAATCCAGGATCCAGCCTAATGTCCCCCATACCCAGAGATCAGGTCCAGTCCTCAATGCCCCCACATACTCCAGATGTCAGGTCCAGTCCCAATGTCCAACAAACCCCGATCTCGGGTCCCAGTCCTCAATGTTCCCCACATACCAGATCTCAGGCCCCGTCCTCAATGTTCACATACCCAATCCAGGCCCATTCCTAAATGCCCCCTCCCCCAATTCCGGGTTCCATCCTAATGCCCCCACATACCCCAGACTCAGGTCCAGCCCCCTCAATGCCCCCCCATACCCAAACCCAGGTCCATCCTAAAGCCCACATACCCCAGATCTCAGGTCCAGTCCTCAATGTCCCCACATACCCCAGATCTCAGGTCCAGTCCTCAATGCCCCCACATACCCCAGATCTCAGGTCCAGTCCTCAATGCCCCCACATACCCCAGATCTCAGGTCCAGTCCTCAATGCCCCCACATACCCCAGATCTCAGGTCCTGTCCTCAATGTCCTCACATACCCAAGATCTCAGGTCCAGTCCTCAATGCCCCCACATACCCCAGATCTCAGGTCCAGTCCTCAATGCTTCCACATATCCCAGATCTCAGATCCAGTCCTCAATGTCCCCACATATCCGAGATATCAGGTCCTTTCCTCAATGTCCCCATATACCCCAGATCTCAGGTCCAGTCCTCAATGCCCCCACATACCCCAGATCTCAGGTCCAGTCCTCAATGCCCCCACATACCCCAGATCTCAGGTCCAGTCCTCAATGCCCCCATACCCCAGATCTCAGGTCCAGTCCTCAATGTCCCCACATACCCCAGATCTCAGGTCCAGTCCTCAATGTCCCCACATACCCCAGATCTCAGGTCCAGTCCTCAATGCCCCCACATACCCCAGATCTCAGGTCCAGTCCTCAATGCCCCACATACCCCAGATCTCAGGTCCAGTCCTCAATGCCCCCACATACCCAGATCCCAGGTCCAGTCCCAATTTTCCCCACATACCAAGATCTCAGGTCCAGTCCCAATGCCCCAAATACCCAGACCCAGGTCCAGTCCTCAATGCCCCACATAACCAAGATCTCAGGTCCAGTCCTCAATGTCCACATATCCCAGTCTCAGTCCAGTCCTCAATGCCCCACATATCCCAAAGATCTCGGGTCCGTCCTAATTGTCCCCACAATACCCAGTTTCCGGGTCCAGCCCTCAATGCCCCACAAACCAATCTCAGGTCCAATCCTCAATGTCCCACATACCCAATCTCAGGTCCAGTCCTCAATGCCCCACATACCCAAAATTCGGCCCCAGTCCTCAAGGCCCCACATACCCAGATCTCAGATCCAGTCCTCAATGTCCCCACATACCCCAGATCTCAGATCCAGTCCTCAATGTCCCCACATACCGCAGATCTCAGATCCAGTCCTCAATGCCCCCCCACATACCCCAGATCTCATGTCCATTCCTCAATGCCCCCAAGTACCCCAGATCTCAGGTCCCCCCAATGTCCCCCCATACCCCAGATCTCAGGTCCGTCCTCAATGCCCCAAACATACCCAATCTCGGGTCCAGTCCTCATGTCCCCACAACCCAGATCTCAGGTCCAGCCCCTAAATGCCCCCACATACCCAGACCCTCAGGTCCAGTCCCAATGTCCCCCATACCCCAAAATCTCAGGCCCAAAGCCTCAATGCCCCCACAGACCCCAGATCTCAGGTCCAGTCCTCAATGCCCCACATACCCCAGATCTCAGGTCCAGTCCTCAATGCCCCACATACCCAGATCTCAGGTCCAGTCCTCAATGCCCAACATACCCAGATCACAGGTCCCGTCCTCAATGCCCCCCATACCCCAGATCTCAGGTCCGCCCTTTAATGTTCCCCACATACCCAAGATTCAGTCCATCCTCAATGCCCCACATACCCAGATATCAGGTCCATCCTTTAATGTTTCCCACAATACCCCAGATTGTCTCAGGTCCAAAGTCCTCAATTCCCCACATACCCCAGATCTCGGGGCCCAATCCTCAATGCCCCCACATACCCCAGACTCAGGTCCATTTCCTTTTTCCCCCACATACCCAGATCTCAGTCCATCCCAATGTCCCCACATCCCCCAGATCTCAGGTCCAGTCCTCAATGCCCCACATACCCAAGATCTCGGGTTTCCAGTCCTCAATGTCCCCACATACAAGATCTCAGTCCATTTCCTCAATGTCCCACATACTCCAGATCTCAGGTCCAGTCCTCAATGCCCCCAAGTACCCCAGATCTCAGGTCCAGTCCTCAATGCTTCCACATACCCCAGATCTCAGGTCCAGTCCTCAATGTCCCCACATATCCGAGATATCAGGTCCTTTCCTCAATGTCCCCACATACCCCAGATCTCAGGTCCAGTCCTCAATGCCCCCACATACCCCAGATCTCAGGTCCAGTCCTCAATGCCCCCACATACCCCAGATCTCAGGTCCAGTCCCTCCATTCCCCCCATACCAAGATCTGGGTCCAGTCCCAATGCCCACATACCCCGATCTCGCCCCATCCTAAAGCCCCACATACCCCAGATCTCGGGCCCAGTCCTCAAGCCCCCGTCCCCAACTAACCATCCTCAATGCCCCATCCCAGATCAGTCCATCCTCAATGCCCCACATACCAGATCTCGGGTCCTGTCCTTTCAAATGCCCACATACCCAAGATCCAGGTCCAGTCCCTAATTTTCCCACATACCCCAGATCTCAGGTCCTTTCCTCAATGTCCCACATACCCCAGATCTCAGATCCAGTTCCTCAATGCCCCACTATCCAAGATCTCAGTCCTCCAATGTCCTCCATACCCAATCTAGGCCATTCCTCATGTCTCACTTCCCAAATCTCAGGTCCAGTCCTCAATGTCCTCACATACCCAAGATCTCAGGTCCAGTCCTCAATGCCCCCACATACCCCAGATCTCAGGTCCAGTCCTCAATGTCCCCACATACCCCAGATCTCAGATCCAGTCCTCAATGCCCCCACATACCCCAGATCTCAGGTCCAGTCCTCAATGCCCCCATGTACCCCAGATCTCAGGTCCAGTCCTCAATGCCCCACATAGTCCAGATCTCAGGTCCAGTCCTCAATGCCCCACATAGCCCAGATCTCAGGTCCATTCCCCAAGTGTCCCCCAAACCCAATCTCAGGTCCAGTCCTAAATGGCTCCCCACCAACCCCAGATCTCAGGTCCAGTCCTCAATGCCCCCACATACCCAGATCTCGGGTTTCCAGTCCCTCATTCCACAAACCCGACCGGTCCAGTCCTCAAGTCCCCCATACCCAGTTTCTAAAGTCCAGTCCTCAATGCCCCCACTTTCCCCAGAGCTCAGGTCCAGTCCTCAATGCCCCACATACCCAGATCTCAGTCCAGTCCCAATGTCCCAAAATACCCCAAAGATCTCAGGTCCAGTCCTCAATTCCCCCACATACCCAGATCTCAGGTGCCTTTTTCCCCTTACCTCAATGTCCCCACATACCCCAGATCTCAGGTCCAGTCCTCAATGTCCCCACATACCCCAGATCTCAGGTCAAGTCCTCAATGTCCCCATATACCCCAGATCTAAGGTCCAGTCCTCAATTTCCCCACATACCACAGATCTCAGATTCAGTCCTCAATGCCCCCACATACCCCAGATCTCAGGTCCAGTCCTCAATGCCCCCATGTACCCCAGATCTCAGGTCCAGTCCTCAATGCTTCCACATACCCCATATCTCAGGTCCAGTCCTCAATGCCCCCACATACCCCAGATCTCAGGTCCATCCTAAATTTGCCCCCACATACCCAGGATCTAGTCCATTTCCTCATGTCCCACATACCCCAGATCTCAGTCCATCCTCAATGCCCCACATACCCCAGATCTCAGGTCCAGTCCTCAATGTCTCCTCATACCAGAGATCTCAGGTCCAGTCCTCACTGCCCCCACATACCTCAGATCTCAGGTCAGCCCCAAATGCCCCACATACCCCAGATCTCGGGCCCTGTCCTAAAGTGCCCCCACAAACCCCAGATACAGGTCCAGTCCTCAATGCCCCCCCATCCCCAGATTCTAAAGGTACAGTCCTCAATGCCCCACATACCCCAGATCTCAGGTCCAGTCCTCAATGCAACCACATATCCCAGATCTCAGATCCAGTCCTCAATGACCCCACATAACCCAGATATCAGGTCCGGTCCGCAATGGCCCACATAACCCAGATATCAGGGCCAGTCCTCAATGCCCCACATACCCCAGAACTCAGGTCCAGTCCTCAATGCCACCAACCCCAGATCTCAGACCAGTCTCAATGTCCCCACATCCAGATCTCGGGTTTCCATCCTCAATGCCCCAATACCCAGATATCAGGTACAGTCCTCAACGCTCCCACATACCCCAGATCTCAGGTCCAGTCCTCAATGCCCCCACATACCCCAGATCTCAGGTCCAGTCCTCAATGTCCCCACATACCCCAGATCTCAGGTCCAGTCCTCAATGTCCCCACATACCCCAGATCTCAGGTCCAGTCCTCAATGTCTAATCATACCCCAGATCTCAGGTCCAGTCCCACTGTCCCACATACCAATCCAGAGGTCCAGCCCCTCAATGTCCCCACATACCCCAGATCTGAAGTCCAGTCCTCAATGCCCCCACATACCCAGATCTCAGGTCCAGTCCTCAATCCCCTCCAATATCCCAGATCTCAGTTCCATCCTCAATGCCCCACAAAATCCGAATTCCAGGTCAGTCCTCAATGTCCCCATATACCCCAGATCTCAGGTCCATTCCTCAATGCTTCCATATACCCCAGATCTCAGGTCCAGTCCTCAATGCCCCCACATACCCCAGATCTCATGTCCATTCCTCAATGTCTCCACATTCCCCAGATCTCAGGTCCAGTCCTCAATGCCCCCACATACCCCAGATCTCAGGTCCAGTCCTCAATGTCCCCACATACCCCAGATCTCAGGTCCAGTCCTCAATGTCCCCACATACCCCAGATCTCAGGTCCAGTCCTCAATGTCCCCACATACCCCAGATCTCAGGTCCAGTCCTCAATGCCCCCACATACCCCAGATCTCAGGTCCAGTCCTCAATGCCCCACATAGCACAGATCTCAGGTCCAGTCCTCAATGCCCCACATACCCCAGATCTCAGGTCCAGTCCTCAATGCTTCCACATACCCCAGGTCTCCGGTCCAGTCCTCAATGCCCCCATACCCCAGATCTCAGGTCCAGTCCTCAATGCCCCCACATACCCCAGGTCTCAGGTCCAGTCCTCAATGCCCTCATACCCGATCTCAGGTCCAGTCCTCAATGCCCACATACCCCCCAATCTCGTCACCCTAAATCCCCCAATACCCAGACCCAACCCCGTCCTCAATGCCCCCCTTTACCAATTCAGTCCTCCCCAATTCCCCATACCCGATCTCGGTCCATCCTAATGCCCCCACATACCCCAGATCTCAGGCCCAGCCCCTCATGTCCCCAAACCCCAGATTAGGCCGCCCTTTTCCCCACATACCCAGATCTGGCCACCCCCAAATCCCCCAAAGATCTCGTCCGTCCTCAATCCCCCACATACCCCAGATCTCAGGCCCATCCTCTTTTCCCCCATACCCCAGATTCAGGTCCAGCCCCTAATGCCCCACATACCCAGATCTCGCAGTCCCCAATGCCCCCACATACCCCATCTCAGGCCGTCCCAAGCCCCACAACCCAGATCTCGTCCATCCTCAAGTCCCCACATACCCAGATCCAGGTCCGTCCTCAATGCCCCCACCCCCCCAAGATCCAGGTCCAGCCTAAATCCCCCACTTACCCATCTAGTCCATTTCTAAACCCCCCACATACCCAATCTCGATCCAGCCCCTCAATGTCCCCCCTCCCCCCAATCTGGTCCAGCCCCAAATTTTCCCCCCTCCCCCCGATCTCGGGTCCAGTCCTAATTCCCCACTCCCCAAATCCGGGTCCCCCTCTTTTCCCCCACCCCCCCAGATTCAGGCCGTCCTCAATGCCCACATACCCAATCAGCCCCAGCCCTAATGCCCCCACATACCCAGATTCATCCACCCATGCCCCACATACCCCAGATCCGGCCAGTCCTAAATGCCCCACTACCCAATCTCGGTCCATCCTCAATTCCCCCATACCCAAATCTCGGGTCCTCCTCAATCCCCCCCAATACCCCAATCTCAGTCCTCCTCAATCCCCCACTACCCCAAGATCTCATCCAGCCCTAAATCCCCCAATACCCGATCTCGGGCCCCAGTCCCAATGCCCCCAAAACCCCAGATTCAGGTCCAGTCTAAATGCCCCCATACCCAATTCAGTCCGTCCTCAATCCCCCAACCCCCAATTCGTTCCTCCCAATCCCCCACAAAAAACCGGGTCCAGCCCCTAAAAGCCCCAATACCCAGATCTAGGTTTTTTAAATTCCCCACCAAAGTTTTGGTCCAGTCCCCATCCCCCACTACCCCAGACTCAGCCCCACCCTCAATGCCCCACAACCCCAACCCGATCT